>CM077513.1:4174203-4229203 GCA_039654745.1 Houttuynia cordata | reverse complement strand
AGTGGAATAATTTCCATTGAGTATGTTCGGTCAAAAGAAAATATTGCGGATCCGCTTACAAAGGGTTTGACCAAAGAACAAGTGAGCAATTCATCGAGGGGAATGGGCTTGAAGCCTATACATTAAGAATCACCATAATGGCAACCCAACCTAGTTGACTGGAGATCCCAAGATCTAGGTTCAAAAGGGACAACCGAATTGTGGGGGATTCAAGGGGAATCACTATGGAGATAAAATCTCGTTCCCATTCCTATGATAAGATAGTGATGCCTGCTGAATGAATCAGGATAAGCTTTGCTTTTAATGGTTCTCATAGCTTGACTTAGATCAAGTGGGGTATTGCAGGATGCTCCTAATGAGAATCACCTATATGAGTGGGAAGGGGCCACTTCTATGAGGATTTTAAGGCTAAATCTTCTAGAGCACTCATGAAAACCAGGTTTGTTCGGGGCCAAAATGAACAAAGTCATGAGAACCACAGTGTGTCTGAGAAGTGATTGTGTGACTTCTATTGTCTTGGTTTACACAAACGGCTGAACAGTTCAAGACATCACGTTCACTGATTAGCCAGTAAACCCGATAGTCTTCACAAGGGAAGGTTCAAAGCCGAAAGCTACCTCTCCCCCGTGCATGATCTTCTCAATATTTGCTTTCACAAGTTTTCTGCATAGTTTTTTGCATAATTATCCAGCCAATTCTCATTCATGTGGGGGATTGTTAGTAATGGGTGTTAGTTGTAACCCATAATTGGGTATTAAAGAGAGTGAACTAACCCATGTTTAAAACCCACTTACTATGAGATGAATGAGTGAATTGGGTGAAGGATGAATAGTCCCACATCCACACCAAGGATGGGTTGTGGATGGTATATAAGGCTCAAAATTGGCCTTATAAGTTAGGCCCAAGGGCCACCCCACTTTTGTGGGGGAGAGAGATGTTGGACCCATGCACCTAGGTGGGCTAACCCACACGCGCGCGCGCGCGCCGCCGCCGCCGCCGCCGTCCGTCCGTCCGGCCGGCCGGCTCGGCTCGGTTCGGTTCGGTTCGGTTCGCACGCGCGGCCGGCCGGGCCGGGTCGGGTCGGGTTGGGTTGGGTTGGGTCAACAAGAAAATATTATTTTGGGACAAATTTATTGGTTTGGTTTTCTATTCATTTTTGGTTCAACCAAAACGGGTCCGTTTTATTATGACCGTTAACGGACGGACGCGTCCGTTTAACGGGAAAGGGTTTCAACGGGCTTTAACGGGAAACGGTGTGGTTTCAACGGGTTTTAACGGGATTTCTATAAAAGCTTGTAAAACGGGTTTTTCTGTACGGAATTTATCCTGCATCTTCTTCTTCCTCCTCTTCTCGTTCTGTGAAAGCATTGCATACTTGTGGTTCGCTGCGCGTATTGTTTGGAGTGCTCCTACAATACGTGGTTGATCGTCTTACCCTGGGAGGCAGACGCCCAAGAGTCCTAAGCACCGTAGGGAGGGCGAATTCTGTCTTAAGGACAAAGTGTTTCGCTTGATTCGATCATAAACTCTTCTACAGTTTTATCATCTTTGCAAAGGTACACAGATATTTTCCTTAATACAGTAGCAGTAAAGTAATTTTAATAACAGAAAGTCAGTTTCACGACATGATATTGATACTTAAGAAAATCTTTCAGGAAATTATTTTTCGTAGGTTAGTCGATGGTGCACTAAAAGGAGACCCAAAAAGACATTGATACGTAATATATACTCTTTTTTTATTCATGATATATCATACTCTTCTCTTTAGAAAAGAGCTATCACTGACTAAGATAGAGAAAAGGCACAATTTCCCTCCCAAGGGCCCCCAACTTGTGGAGAAAAGTCACTTCCTAAATATGATTAGGTGATAGTCGATCAGTCGCTAGCAAACACCACACTGACCAGTTTGAGTTTTTTTTTTTACACCAATTTGAGGGTCATGCTTTGTGTGGAGAATGGACTCCATTCCCCATTGTGAGACCACGCAAATATTCTATAAACTTTGTTTACACGATTACCTTGAAGCATAATATTATTCTTTATAAAATCTCCTTTATCAAATTTGAAGTATTGAAATCACAAAGTCCTCGAACATTGTAAGCGCTGGAACAGCGGCATGCATTTGGCACAGGCGTTTGTCTGTAATGTATATCGTCCGCCTCCGTGAGTTCTCTTGTTCAGAGAATGACAAAGATGATGCTGGTGCTGTAACGAGGATCCCTATGTCCACCTCATTCGCGAATTCACTTCGTATATACACTAACGCTCGCAATGCATGCATACCGTTCCAGATTGCCAATGCAATAACTTCGAATGTTTTTCAAGCAAGAATTGCTCATTCCTATGAACACAAAGCAGCCATTCATGGCGATCTTTTATCTCTGCCTCGTCCATCTTCTTTTTCTTCTAGCTGGAGCTGCCGTTCCCAACCAGACCGAGAGCTTAAGTCGAAATGACTTCCCCACAGGGTTCATCTTCGGGGCTGCTTCGGCTGCTTATCAAGTCCGTATAACACTTTCAAGATCCTTAATTTGTTTTTGTCTAGGCAGGAGTTGGTTGACAGATTAATAACTGTTTTATCGATGGATGTATGAGCGCAGTATGAAGGGGCAGCAACGTTGGATGGCAGAGGAAAAAGCATATGGGACACATTTGCTCTTCGATCCGGCATGCATAACTCGTGCACTATGTTACTAATTACCTGATCAAAATCTTAAGTTGATTTGGCATTTGATGAATGGAAAGTTGCCTCCTTGCAGGTCAGGTTGTGGACCGGAGCACTGGTGCGGTGGCTGTGGACCAATATCACCTCTATAAGGTTTTCATCATGTCCATTGTTTTCCATTCCATAACAACTAAATGGCACTTGAAATTTCCATTAGCAGATGTAGTAGTCGTGAAACTAATACAAAGGCATACAAGTTACTATTCTTATTGCCAGAACATGCATGGATCTTGTTGTCAGATATCAACTGTGGCAACATTTGGCTGGTAATTTATATGTTCTTCATTCATGCAGGGAGATATGAATCTAATGTCGCAGGACCTTGAAATGGATGCCTACAGGTTTTCGATATCATGGTCACGGATTTTTCCTAGTAGGTGGCCATGCACACAGTCCACCACTTTAACGTTCTTCAACATAAAATAGTTTACTTTTCGTTGCCAAAGCAGATCAATGATTACGAATTTGTTTAATTTGATTAATTTATCTGTGAATTATCAGGATGCGCAGCATGTAAAATGCTGCTATTATCTTCTTTAATTTGATCTTTAACGCTTTCATTTGTAGATGGCAGGGGAGCTGTAAACCAGGCAGGGATAGATTATTACAATAATCTGATTGATTCTATCATTGGAAATGGTTGGTTTCCCTATCTACCTTTATTATGTCAGCTAGGAAGAGCTTTGCTTTTCTGAATATATTTGTTTAAAATCATATTTACGTCAGTTGAGGTCATTTGTTGCAGGTTTTCTACCTTTTGCTACCTTGTATCACTGGGACCTTCCGCAAGCCCTTGAAGATGAGTATGGAGGTTGGCTTAGCCCAAGAGTAATGTATGCAGAATACATTTAAATAGTCACAGGCCATTGCCTATTGATATAGTTGAATTGCCTTTTCCATCTCATTGACAATATAAGCCTGGAAATGTAATGCAGAGATGATTATGTCAACTACGCAGAGTTTTGCTTTTCTGCATTTGGAGACAGGGTTAAGCATTGGATTACATTCAATGAACCCTATGGCTTTGTTCTAATGGGATTTGACCTCGGAACCGGAGCTCCGGGCAGATGCTCTATTAAACTGCCAGCTAATAGTTGCCGAGTAGGGAACTCGTCCACTGAGCCATACATAGCTGCTCACAATGTGCTTCTCTCCCATGCAGCTACTTATAGGGCGTATCAATCCAAGTTTCAGGTCGGGTGATACAAAAAGTGTTATGACTTTCCTTCTTGACGTCCACTAATTTAACCTTATTCGATAAGTTGATGGAATCAATTTCATTACAGAAAGAACAAGGAGGGTTGATTACAATAACTCTGGACATGATGTGGATAGAACCAATGTCCAACACCACACAAGACGTCTTGAATGTCCAAGTAGCACTTGATTTTGGATTTGGCTGGTAATTATAGGAAAATCTGTGCGTTTTAGAGGCAAATATGGATATTCATATCTGGTAATTTCTAATTTATTAGCTTCAATGCATCTGATTACGCCATTACTCAAATAGGTTTATGGATCCGATCTTTTTCGGCGACTACCCTGCATCCATGAGGGAAAAGGTGAAAGATAGGTTGCCTGTTTTCTCAAAGAAGCAGGCAGAGGATTTAAAAGGATCTGTGGATTTCGTGGGCATCAACCATTATACAACTTACTATGCTATGGACATTTCAAACAACACATTCTTCAGAGGCTTACTCCACAACGATACCTTTGTGGATGCCGGGGTCTTACCCAACCGTAAGTTCACTAACCGCTTATTATGTGGCCCATGTCACATGCACAGTTCATAATCTTGTGTGTTCTCCTCCTCCTTTCAGCTATAAAGAATGGGGTGCCTATTGGACCGACGGTCAGTGCCTATCACTCTTCTTTAATCTTGATTTATAACATGTTTAACACATAATACGGGTATATATACTTGGCAACTTTTCTGATTGGCTGTGAGCAATGCACACTCAGGGTGCATCAAGCTGGCTGTACATTGTACCATGGGGGATTAGGAAAGCTATGAACTACATCAAGAGTCGATACGGAAACCCCCAAGTCATTATCACCGAGAATGGTAAACTCAACTTTGCTAATCTGTGCTTTACATTCATGAAGCAGTAATGACTAATAAGATGACAATAAAAAAATGACAAAAACGGCTAATATGCAGGCATTGACGAGGCAAATGACCCACACATACCTCTACTGAAGGCACTCCAAGACCAAGCGCGTATAGACTACCACAAAGATTACCTCACGAACTTGTTAGCCGCCATCAAGTAGAGTTTATACTTTTAACATCAACATAGAACAGTATAGCTTAATCTGATTATGTATGAAAAACTGATTAATTAAGTTGTGTGAACACGGTCATATGACAGAGAGGACGGATGCAATGTGACGGGATACTTTGTGTGGTCATTACTGGACAATTGGGAGTGGACGTCCGGTTTCTCCGTCCGATTCGGTCTCTACTATGTGGACTACAAAGCTCCTGGTCTGCCCCGCTACGCCAAGCAATCCGTTGATTGGTTCCAAAGATTTCTGTCAGGATTTTGAGCGCCATCAGGAACCCTCTGATCTACTAATGAATTGTTGGAAGCCTTGACAAGGAGGTGATTGTATCCATGCCCACTTTGAAACTCAATTACATTTCAAATAATTGCAATTTTTAATGGCTGTATCATAGATTTGGCTATATCAGTCTTCTGTAACTCTCTCAATTCTCGAGCCACGGTCATCCGTTTCTGTATGTCATAAATCTTCATTTTCACAAAACAGAAGCCTATGTTGAATAACACAGAAAATATTTCTCTCGATACAAATCATTGTACACGCTTTTCTCAAGCATTTAGTCTGAGCAAGACCCTACACCATATGGCTGTATATCAACCATAATGATGAAATGCATGCAATGGAGTTTCAAATTAGTACTCTATTCTGTTGGTGTTTCTTTAGCTGCAAGCGCTTCATAACTACATAGTTCACGTATTAAGTGTCACAAGCCATAGAATGATTTCTAGGGTGGAGAATGAAGGCTGGAACCGCAGATTGAACATGGCACTTCATTATTTTTTGGGCAACAATACGATAAAGCACTTTGTTGATTGTACTCGATGTTCCTAAAAAACTCTATTATAATTTTTAACTCAACACATTGCCTCTGTTTTTGGCCTCAATGGACCATAGCTAAAGTACGAAAAGCCGTTAATTACATAACCAAGTAGGCCATTCGCGTCAACAGCACTAAAAACACTCCCTGCCGATCATATTCCTCTCTCTGCCGATCATATTCTGTAGAAAAAGAATGATAGTTTGAGCTGGATGAAATCTGAAAAATAAAAAGCGAAAACCCAACACCCAATGTTTCCTTGGAAAAATCTTAAGGTTAGTTAAATATTTTTTCTTATAGAAATAAATAAAATGAATGCAGAAGAACAAGGGATTGACTACCAGAAGCATCTCAGCAAGTTGATTAGGAAATGGAAAAAGTAATTCTCAGGATGGAGAAGATCTGTTCGAACCAATCTCTCCAAATTCATGTGACGTGGGAGAAGCTCGCTGTAGTACAGAATGGTAGTCACTGATGCCACCGGCCTGCTCACTAGCGAACTTAGAAGCCTTACAAGTGAACGAACCAAAACCGGGACAAGAGACTGCAATGAGAACAGATAATTCGTTATGAAGTTGAACTTTAGCTAGAGATCACGACAATAAAATGCGAACGAGAGAGTGATTACCATGTTGGGCGGCGAGTAATAGGGAAGATGAAATGGCTCATATTGGAGTTGTAATGTGCGGAGGCATTGGTGAGGACTGAGGCAGCTGATGCTTTGATAGTGTGTGTTCGAAGTTTTGGTTGAGAGTGATGGCTTCAACTGTCGGTTCACGTGGTTGGGTAAGCTGCTGTTCTTAACTACCAGTCTGAGATGGGTCGAAAGAAACTTGACCGGAAGGGCGGGTATGAGGAATTGAGGATCAAATGGGGCTATCAACCCTTCACAAACATATATGCAATGGCCTAGAAGGTTAGTATATGCTTCTAATCCTGAGTTTGTTTTAGGGATTATTATATAATTACTCTCATTGAGCAGATCACTTATCTTGTGGACTCACTAGGCGTCACTCTCCACTCTCTTGTCAATTTATAACATTTTAACTATAATGCATTTCCTACAACTCTAAGTACCAGTGTGCATCGACCAACAATGTGTTGGTTGGATGGGCAGAACACCATTCCTGAAGCGAAGTCTGAGCTTGAACCATCACTTAGTTGGCCACCCATATGAGATTCTATCCCGATGTAACTAAGTGCATATGGTGGGTGAGTGATAAGTGGTGAAATGTTACATGTTTTAACTCTAAATTTTATGGTTGTTAAGTATTTGTGTAGTTTTTTTTAATGTTTATTAATAGATTTTATAGTTTTTTAAGCAAGAGTTGTGGTAGACCATCATAATTCCGTCCACAGGTATTGGATTTAAATAAAATCTATGTTACACTAAATTTTAAGAACTAATCTTCCCAACGCTATTGACGGTTTGTCAATCGGAGTCTGGAGCAGAAAGTTTATTGGAAAATTATTACGCAGTGCAGAAAAGTTGTACTAGCTGACCACCATGGTTTTAAAAACCGGGCCTGATCGGCCGGTTCGACCAGAGCTGACCCCTCTTTCGAGTCGGGTCGGCTAGGTCGATTGACCCGACTCGAAACCATGGAATGTCGTATCGGATATCGGTAAAATATCGGTCGGCCAAAGAGACGAAATATCGGAGATATTATGTAAAAAAATATCGGTCGTTAAAAACTAGTTTTTACCATATATTTTCACAATCTAACTTCTAAAATGAGTTATACTAATTTAAACAAAGAATACATTTCAAAATATGCATAAAAATGCATATTAGGATAGAAAACAAACATGAAAGTTTTTTTTTTCAAAAAAAAATTGAAATTTTTTTTTTTAAAAAAAATATTTTTTAATTAAAAAAATACCGATATATCGAGACCGATATATCGAGACCGATATATCGGCGATATATATTTGGTAAATTTTAAAAAATCGAGATTAAGTGGTATCGGTGTATCGGTTTGTGTCCGATACCGATATATCGGCGAGACGATTTTCCATGCTCGAAACCGGTGATCTGGTCGAACCGGTGATCCGGTCGACCGGAGCCGGCTATGAGTTTAGCTTGACCAGTTGAACCGGTGATCCGGTTGACCGGTCCGGTTCGGGTGTTATAACCTCCCCCCCCCCTCTCTTCTCCCCCCTTCCGGCGGGAGCCAGAAGCCCGACCGGGCACACAGTCGACCCCGCGTTCCCCCCTCCCTTCCTGCCCCTTCTTCTTCCCCCCTTTCGGTGGGAGTCGGGAGACTCGGGACTCCCCCAGGCGCCCAGTCGAGCTCCCCCCTCCTCCCCCCTTCCAGTGGGAGCTGGGAACCCCCTGGTGGACCCCCCCCCCTCTCCGACGCCCCCCCTCCTCCCCCCTTTCGGGGTGCCTGGTCGAGCCCCCTTCCCCTTCCGACGCCCCCCTCCTCCCCCCTTCGGCCCAGTCAAGCCCCCCCCCCCCCCCCCCCGCTCCCCCCCGTGTGTTCCCCTTCCCTTCCGGTGACCCCTCTCCCCCCTTCTGTCCCCTCTATTTTTTTATGATGATGTCAGCAACCAGGTTGACCCCCCGGTTTGGGTTGACCCGGTTGGACCTACCTGGCTAGAATTCTAGATCGATGACCGGTCCAGTTTTTAAAACCTTGTTGACCACCGAATAATAATGGTCAACCACTAGAGGATCTGTTCAAAATGGAGAAGACAAAAGCAATAGCAACCGACTGCTGGCATTCAACGTAAGAGGAAATTTAGGTGCCAGTCGACTGTTGGAGGCGCTATAATGTATACAAATCCGTTTGGATTCCTATTACAAGTCCCTTTTAAACCTAATTCGGGAAGACCTATTTAAGACTCTTTCTAAGCATGAAATAGGGGCTCTCAATCTCAGTTTTCTGAAGGCCAAAAGTGGAAGAAGAAGAGGAGATTCAATGGAGATGATTAACAACAACTTTCGAGCTTCTTCAACCATGAGTGACTAATTTCTTCAAGCTTAGGAATAAGATGAAGCCCAGATGAGTACATTATTTCTTGTACTTCTAACTTGAATATTTTGATGTATATGACAATTGCATAATAGATATTTCTTGTAAAGAAATAAGCTTTATTGGTTTTAATTTAATTATTTATTATTTTTTTAATCTTGTAGACAATAGGTTGATGTTATTTTGATATTCACGTCAAATCTAGTACTTATAGACTAGAGGAGATGGTTATGTAATATGTGATTGATATTGGATGCTCTATGCTAAGGGAGACGAGTTATGCTTATAAACGTAGATTAATGTAGATCATTTGTGCCACTTAAAAATAGTTCATGCCATGATTTGATTACTAATTTCTAAAAGTTGTCATAGCTTGTAGATAATGATATTTTGTTCATACACATTCATAATCTGTAATGAATGGAAGTGTAAAGATAAGTTAGGATTCTAGAGGTGGATTTGTGTTCCTAGGCTATTGCTCAATCTATTACTTTAGTCTTTTAATTTGCGTATGATAAATACATAATTTACACACATTATATACCCTAATACCTTAGTTTTCTAGCCCTAGTTATGAGTTATTTAGGTTAGTTAGTAATTATTTAGGTTAAACAAAGAATTATGAGTTTACATTAATTTAATGGTTAATTGTGCTTACTTGATTTATTTGAATACATTAATTGATTTAATTGAAATATATTTCTATATGCACCTAAATTGAATTTAATTTTATTTATGTAGATTTCATGAGTTCGAGTTGCAGATCATGGAGTTATTGCACGTCAAATAAATTTATATGCAAAGAGATCAAGTTGTTAAAGATCTGACGGTTAAGGAGGCTTTGGCGGGTTTTGAATGCTCAATTACAAAATATTAAAGCTAAAGTTCGAAGAACATAATTTGAGCCGTTGATTTGCATTAGAGGATACAACGGGCATTGATTTAAAGGCAGAAGTCATCCAGAGAGGAGACAGCTACAATAGGTACTCAAGTCAAAAGAAAAAAAAACAAGCTCGAGTGTTGGGCTCGAGCTGAGAAGAAACGAAACAAAGCAGGTGAGACAAGGATGTGCTCGTGCCTGGGTCTCGAATTGGTAGAGGCAGTCGGAACAAGGACTCAACAACGAATTTGGCTCAGATTTGGGGTGGTTCTGAAAATGGAAGATCAACTTCGAGTTTGGATTGGAGTAGAGCGGCTGGTGCTCGACATCGAGGATCAAACGAGGACGAGAGGAGTTCGGGATTTGCAGGCTTGTCCGAGAGGACAATTAAAGTTCTTTTTTTTCCTTCTCCATGTCTTACTAATTTTTTTATTAAGGCTTAGATGAAGCTCTGACTGAATTGATTAATATCTCCTAGTTTATTTTTAATTTTAATTGATACATCTTTATTTTTTATCATCATCATCATCATCATACGCCTTATCCCAATGATCTGGGGTCAGCGGCATGGATTATACCGCATTTGACTCTTATTAGAATCAAAATGGTACAAAATCCATACAAAGAAACATAGTGGCAAGTTTTTACGCCGGATGCCCTTCCTAATGCAACCCTCCGAAAAGGGGACAATGATAAGAAGATTCAACATCATCATATTCATCATACACCTTTCCAAATATGTGGATTGGCTTCATGACATGATGGTTGCACATGAAATATTAATATAGCCATCTTCTATCACAAAGCTGGTAACAATGAAAACCAGTCTGCTTTTACATGGGAGCATGGCAATTCATCTTTATTTTTTATGATTAATGTAATTTTACTGTGGTCTATTCTATTTGTTGAGAGAGAATAGAGTGAGTGGATTTATAGTAAAGTTAAACTGAAGGATAGCTAATGTTCTAGAGATTTTAGTATATTATAAAGTATTTTATTAAATAAATATTCAATTTTTTACATAGATCTTTGCTCGAGAGAGATAAATTGATTAAATTGGTATTAATTGTCTTAGTTACAATGTCCGAGAGGGCTGCACAATTTTTCATAATTGTGTGCGTATGAGAAGAACAATTGTAATTTATCAATTAAAATTATATGAACTTCAACGGAGGGTGAATTAATTTCGTTAGTGGTGGATTCAAAAGCCTTAGTGCCTTCGTCATTAGATTTCGTTGAATTTTATTACTTTAATTAGTTAAAATCTGATTTTTCTGTTAAGATTTGTTTTGTTGAATTAGTTAAGTATAGTCTAGAATTAAATTGAATTAAATCCAAATACATGTGGGATCGACCACGTAGCTACTATGTGCTTAAATTCGTTCACTTGTGAGTAAACAATTTAAAATTCACATGAGTTTTTGGAGCGTACTTATTTAGCTCTAGCCTTTAGATTAAAATAGGGAAGGGTTTACATGAGATCGTTCTCATATAAGGAGCATGAGGCCAATCTTTATTGCCGTTAGATTCCGATCGGAGGGTGGATATCAAATCAGTGGGTTGGTGAGTGTGTCACATCAAAGAGTAGGTGAGATCATTATGGATATTTGTACCCGTCAGATCAAGATCCAACGGCTACGATTCAAAGTGGCCTCATATAAGCAATATGAGAGTGATCTCATTTAAACTTTTCCCATTAAAATAAACTACTCCAAAATGTACTATAAAATAGACTACTCCAAATCACTCTAAAATAAACTACTCCAAGTCACGTGATTATCTAAAATGTACACAGTATTTTGGAACAATAAAATTTTCTAAATATACACAATATTTTGGAATGGAGGGAGTATTTCTTTTAAATTTGGTAAATCCAATCTTGTCCAATTACCTTGTACACTTGCAAGGGTTCATATTGAAATAATAAATGAACCTCGTACGTACCCAAGGGGCTTGGCAGTGGAAATTGGGATACGGTGTTTAAAGGGGCATGTTGCGAAATTCGGGTATTTATGCAAAATTCAGACTGAATTCTTGAATTTTGAAACCTGGCTAAATCACAGTACAAACAGAATCTGTGTATTTACCAACACAACATCAAGCCAACATTCAACAAGCCAGGACAGGACTCAACAAAACTTAGGGTAATCTTCTTATCTTCCTTGAATCTGCTATCCTCTTTTTGGCTTCTAAAGTTTTAGCAGCCTTAAAACCTGCCAAATCCAAGTATAATTTTGAAACAAAATGAATTTCCTCGATTTCTCATCCATAATCATGTCTCCCCAAGAAGAGCGGTATCGAATGCAGTACTTGTCGATATAATTAAGAGAGAACATTTCGATCGCAGACTGAGAGAAAAATGTTCCATATGTATTTTCAATAATAACGAATCAATTTTGTTTCCTAAATTCTAATTTCTGTATTCAGAGAATAATTTTCCTTCAGAGGACCTTAAAAGAAACTTTTGCATTCCGTAAAACCAAAAGATTATAAAAAACTAAGAGTCAAATTATAACCTACGCTCACATAAGAGGGAAAATGTAGAACTGTATATCATTTTTTTTTTCTATCTATATCATTGAACATCCTTCTGAATGGTGTTCTAATTCAGGAAGGACCAACCTGCTTGAACATTAGGAAGCTCTTATATAATTTCGACACTATGCATTTGATATCATTGTCCTTGTCGGGAATCTGAGTCATTTCAATACTGGAACACAGCCCACCAGAAGATCAATTCATGCAGTCACCATTTTTGCTGGCATACAGCCAAGAGTAGTACCGGAACTTCACAAGAGCCATGTAAAAGCTTTTGGCATCAGAAGCTACAAGACAGTGCTTATCCACAAAACATACATGCACTTTAATTCACCTTGCTGCGTGCTCTGATGCAGGGGAACCAGCTCCTATGATTGAGCCTGCACTGCCTTCGAGTGGAGGTGGTGCACCCCATTTACCTTCAGATTCCAAAGGCTCAAACACAAGGACCACGCCATCAGTTAGGCCCAATGCAAATTGGTTAGGTTCAGATGGGTGAGCTGCAACAACTGTAGGATACACTGAAGTGCTGAAAATGCAAATATACTTTCAGTCACTGATAAGTTCATCAATGATTTTGACATGATCGTAATTGGAGTAATGCGATGTACTTCTTGTGCCAAGACATGGTCAGCACACGTGCGCCATACCAATGCCTAGAAATGGCCCTAGTCTTCATCCAGGCGCACGTGCAGCAACCTATAAATCCGTTACAAACTAATGGCAAGAAGCTACAAGGAAAGCTGATGAAGTCCACAATGAAGAAACCAAATCAATCACCTCAAATGAACTTCCAATGGATTGGCAAAAAATGCCAAAAAATGACAGTAATCTTCCATAGTAAACTCGATACCTGAGGGCAGGAGGCAGATATGCAGTGGGACTGATCTGACATCTCAATCTGAGGGCAGCTGCCGAAAAAATACTCACACTCCCATCTGCAAAGCTTGCATAGATCATCTCACTATCACACGAATATACTGCATGAGTGATGGGTGCACTCGATTCTCTGGTTATAAACTGCAATATAACACCTTTTTAATAATCATAATATCTTCAAAATTAGACAAGAATGCTTTAAAAATTTTGCATTAACTAGCTGCTAAGGGTATCTCCCCAAAAGTCATGGAATATATGCAAATATAAGGACTTTACCTGTTTAACACATTCTAGTTTAGGTGCTTCATAAATAGCCAGCTGGGTCTCATGGACTGCAAGCAAATGAATTTGATCTTTGTGAAATTGGACTTTTGTCTCTGCAAGATGACCTGGTTTACGTCCAGATGGAATCTGTAAGAATTTGCTAGCCATCTTCTCCCATGCATCAGTGCTCCAAACACACAGCTGTATGGCAAGGTAGCATTATAAAAAGGTTCTAAGCACATAGATAACATGGGTGCTTTGGGGGTTGTGTGCTTTCATTGGGGTCAATATTCATACCTGAGAATCCGCACCAGAGGAGACGAGCACATTTAGCTCATTGGAGAATGCGAAACCTGTTACTCTCTTCTGATGACCTTTGAGTGTTTTGAGAACCTAGGATACTTATGTTCATTAGTGAAGATGGCTTTATACTTCAATACTTGGTCATTAAATGGCTGACGTAGAATGTGCTGTCTCTATCAGTACTAAATCATCAAATGGCTGACATGATAAAACTAACTTAAAGCTTCGACTAAAATAGAGAATAACCTGATCAGTTCGGACATGATAGATTGAAATTTCAGAATTCTCCTGCCCAATGGCAACAACATTGTTGTCTTGAGGTTGGAAGGATAAACATGTGGCTGCATCATCATCTGGGGGCTCGAAATTGGTCATTGCCTGAAATATGTAGGATAACGTAAAAAATAAGAGAAACTTAGAATATTGCATTTATTTGTCTGCTCAAGTAAACACGTACAGATACAATTCGCCTCCAAACGAAATGTTTTCCCATGAACCATAGGATGAACTGTGAAAACTACTTTATAAATTTTTGTAACGAAACACTGGTGATGGTTGAATGCAGTAAGCTGGGATTAGCTGGTCAATTTTGGCTAACAGAAGCTGACTATGAAACAAGTCAAACAAGCAATACTATGAAATTTGGACTAATTTTATGCCATTGACTGCAAAAATCATTATAAGAGAAATATACTCACTCCCTCCTACATTAAAAGCTCCATGTAGAAAAAAATAGTGCTTTTTATTAAATGGTAGGACCCAAAGACTAGAGAAACCATTGATTGAGCCAAATGGCGCTATTAACATGGGACAAACATTTTTCCCAGATGGAGTTATATAGATGGACAAAGGGAGTATAAAACTACATTTCCCATCTTAACTCCTACATCCACAAAAGTGGATGCATACAATCCAAATTGGTGAAATAATTTGAGGTACCATGAAGAAGAGAGCACTACAACGTGCCAACTTACCTTCAAGGTCAATATGTTGAAGAGTGATATTCTTCCACCACAAGATGAAATAATGTAAGAATCATTCTTTGAGAGAGCAAAGCACGGAACAGCATTTTCCGGGTTAGCATCACTAATATCATTAGTCATCAATATACCATTTGAGGGTTGCCATAATGCCGGAGCCACACTAGTGGTTGCCTACAAAATATAGATAGATGTGGCAAATTTAGCTTGCATAAAATAAAAGACATCACAAGACGAAAAATTTCCTGCCACAAAATTTTCCTTTAGATGTTGGCGCTCAGCTCCTGTACACGAGGCTACCTTTCCAGTTGCATTATGATCATTTCTCTGCCATTTCCAAAGCTTGTGAACCGCATTAGATGTAAGTGCCAATATGACAGCACCGGAGTAATTGTACATCAAGCAGGAAACCTGAAGTGAAATATGATATTATCGACACATTCAAAAAGATAAATCGCATTCATGATGATGATACCTTATTGTGCAAATAAAAGTAAAAATCTTAAATACGCACCATCTCTTACAGATCAGAAGCAATTTTTTGTTAGATAAAAACAGAATGGATAATAAAAATGACGGGAACAATTTTGCCTGCCAAATTGACTAAGCCAAGACTCCTAGGGACCACAGACATGAGACGCCGCAAATCTAGCTACAAGGACAAAGGGAGCTGAAGTCTTCCTAAATCTCATTGTTCATAAAGGAAACAATGAGGGAAATTACGTTAAGAAGGCTGGGAGCATGGTCGTCCTTCACCTAACTTAGGTTAGATCACTTCTAGTTGTGAGTTGCACAGGTGTCACGAAGGGATGGGACAGGAGGTGATCAAATCCGTTCACTTGGATGGAGCATCTGGAGAGTTGGTACATTTTCAAATGGAGCCCCTCTCAGCTGTTCTCATGGAATGAACACTCAGGTTGCTAGATGAAGAGAACCACTTATCAAAATTAACCACTAGTCCTGTTCCTTTTGCCCCTCTTAGTTCCACCGATCTAACAGCTACATCCATGACCAAAAACAACCTCACCGGCGCCACCACATAAAGGGAAAAAAATTAATCTCATGGAAATTGTATAAATCCCAACTAACCAGCTCCTAACCACATACCAACCTTGTGAAAGATATCTTCAATAAACACAATAAAAATTAAATCGCAGGGCAAGAGGACTATAGTGAAATCTATGACAGAAAACCCAAATACAAAGCTGAGACAATATGTAAACCGAGGTTAACAAGTGGTAATTCATCACTGAAGGAAGTTTCCCATAATACACAAAACTTCGTGACAAACAATAAATCATAAGTATAATATTAGCTGTCAGGACCACACCTTTACTGATACGAAACTATCTGGAAGCCTCAAGTTGCAGAACTGTGAAGGCTCACTAATTTCAGTGAGCTTCCAAATGTTGGCTTTGTCAATTTGTTCTTCAACAAATTGTGGCTTAACATCTTCCAAATTTCGAGTTTCTCCATTCTGAAAAATCATACACATTCGTAACGTGAAAGTTCTAACAAATCTCAAAACTTCACAAGTAAACATAAGATTTAAATAATGAAAAGAAAAAAGAACGAAGTAATGCTTGTTGCAACTCTTTCTACATTATGAAAAAATCATATTTTTTGAAGAATGTAAATACCCACGGGAAATCAACACTAGAAGGCAAGAAACAAAAAACTTCACAAACATATCTCCACAAGAGTAATCCTAATTCGAGTCTTCAGTTTTCCTACTTAAAAATCAAGCCCAGTTTTCAAAAACTCTATACTTGTATATGCACATGTCGAGATCCTACAAAACTATATATCTATGAGGCCAGAAATAGTCACTGCAGCACCACAGTCAACAATTGTACCAGTAGCAGCATTTACTTGTCCAAGAGCACTCACAGAATGTCCTGGCACAGGTTGCTAAAAGAAAACACATCAATAAAACTGCATTTACGAAACATTTTTCCAAATAGAAAAGCCAATAAAAGCCAAGAGAAAAGTATCTACCTTCATTCCAGATTCTGAAGCAATCCTAGAACCATCAAATGAGCGAATCTGTATAGTATGCAACAGGCGGAGCCCATCGGAATTAGCTAATATTTTTAACCCATTGTCCTTTGTTGAAACAGCAAGTAGCATTCCATCCTTATTGAATCGAATCCGAGGTGAAGCCTATTGTTAACAACTATATAACATCAGTCAACGATGAAGGGCAAACTTCTTCACATAAAATGGTATTGTAATGAGACATCAATGTGACATTAACAAGTAATATACCGGTAACCCTCCATCCACATCTGCAGTGGTCAACATATTGGGATTGTCCATATCCCAAAATTTGACCATGAATTCATCACCACAAGCCAGATATCGATTCTTAGTAGTATCAAACTGTACAATCCCTACAGATCGCTTTTGGAAACCTTGATATTGTTGCTTGATAGAACCCTCAGTTTCATGCCATTCTATAATGTGTGTTTCTCCATCTTTACTTGTTCCGCATGAGAAAAGCCTAATTGAAAATGAATGCATTATAATTGTTGTTAAAAAGATAAAGCAAAAGGAATGAAGAAGAAAGAGAAGAACTATTCAGGACCAAAGCAACAATAACATCTAACACATAATTAGACATGCATGCATGAGTAAACCTTGATCCATCAGAACTGTAGGCCATAGTTGTACAACAACGACCTGGCGCTTCATAGTCGACCCTTGAACCCATGCTATCATATAACCATGCTTTAATTTTCCCATCATAGTCTGTTGAAAAGATAAACTGGCAGAAAAACACATACAGAAACTTTAGAACTTAAATCCCCTCCCTTTGATCAGAATCATAACAACTGGCCACTTCATAAATTCCAAAAGATCCATTCCTCCACAAATATACATCAACAATATTTAAATGAAGACATTATTTGCTCAATGCAGAAAATAACATATAAATAAATATGCAAAATGCTGAGACAAACTTAATAGATCGACTCTACAAATGGCTTATGGGAATCCCTATTTGTCAAAAAATTGGCTATACAAAAACCTTAAGAGATAATTTTGCTTCATAAATAGCCGATTCCAATCTAAAAGGCTATTTTTAGGCTTCCTATTACAAAATAAATATTTCTATTTTATCAGTTCATAACTGTGTATTGAGCTTAGAGCTGGTGAATGTTTCTCAAATTGTACCATCCTTTAGTCATCCACACAATGTGACATTTCAAACGGAATTCAGTCTCATCATTTTTGGTTTGCAGTTCTATCACCCAAAATGATTAATTAATAGTTGGATAAGCTATTTAATAAAGAAAGGGATCAAAATAATTGTTAGCTTATTAACAACCAGCTCCATATCTCACAAAATTCAGTTTTGACATAAACGGCATGTAGTAGCAAGGAAACTTGGAACCATGTATTCTATTCTAGGAACTACTCAATACCTGAATGTTTTCCCTGTAATGGGGACACAGTGAAAAAACGGAAGCTTCATGACCGTCAAAAGTAAACTGTTTAGCACCTGAAATCGCATCCCACACCTGCCAAAAGATGAATGTAGCAATAGCAAAATGTAAGTCTTTTTATAATCTAGTTTTCGAAGTAAAGACATGACTAAACCAAACCTTGATAGTTTTGTCCTCCCCACAAGTTATAAAGCACAATTGTCTATCTCGACTAGCAAAAGCAAGGTCATTAACATTACCACTATGAGCATCAATCTGCAAACCATGACAAAAGTTAAAATATGTATTTCGTAATAGACTTATACAGGTAAAGAAAAACAATTTCATGACACTTGAACCAAAAGATAAAAAAAAATTGCCATGTTCATTTGTAACAATGAAAACCTCGAGATGATGTCTCAGTTCATTGCTGCCATGGTAGGAGTATAATTGCACAATATTCTTCGAGAATGCAACTCCTGAACAAGAGAAGTCCGCATAAGTAGAAACCGTAATCATTTCCAGATATACGATACCCATAACAGAGTTCTATGCATAGGCTGTTTAATAACCACCAACCAAAGAAGTCACAGCCTTGCATGTTATTTTGAGGTCATGGTTACTCTTAACTTCATTTGTTAGAGAATTAGTGGCTCCTCCAATATGGAATATCAGATTTGAAGCCACTTTGCAGCTCCCTTAATTTGTTTACATTTAATTTTAGCAATTGGAAAAAACTAAAATGAAATGTTGTATCTGATAGGTCCATGTTCTGTAAACCCCTTTCAAGGACATGCCAGCAGTGGAAAAAGGGTAACTTTCCATGCAGTCCTACACTTAGCAATATTCAACATAAAATTATAATGTTAAAGTAGGTACCAAAGAGTGATCCAGCTGGACTCCAGGTAACACGGTTTATAGATGCAGAAGGATCCTTATCCAACACTGCCTGCTTTTCATCACAAGATATACTTATACTTAAAATAACATGAATCTGCTGAATTTTAAAGCAACAAAACTAAAAAACTACGACCACCTGCAAAGGTACCCCAGCTGCCTGAAGGTCCCACACCTTAAAATTTCTGAATGCAACTCTCTCTCTAGAAGCAACCTCCCAGATTCCAATGTCACCTATGATTGTTCCGACTGCCAAAGAGATGAGGCACCAGAAATTCATATGGTGAAATTTTATCCAGGGTTGTACAAGCAAAAAATTGCCGAAGAACTTACCAAGGAGCAATGTAGGTTGGACAGGATGAAAATCCATGCTCATAACAGAGGCACCCTGCTTCAGAGTCACGGCAACAGCCTTTGGCAAATCATCTGAAGGATACCTGATCTGAGCATGACCCTGTCCAGGAAATCCATTTAGCAGAATGTTTGCAGAACACTTGCATGGTTTATTCCAGCAGAAGAACAACAAAGTTAAGTCAAAATTGAAAGAAGGAAACCTGGTAAAATAATTGACCCACACAATGCACAAATGTTAAAATCAAAATGGAAATTTGAGTGTTGTTTTGAACCTCATCAGCTAAGCCAGCAGGTCTGGCTCTTTTAGCTACATGTGAATAGTTTGTCTGTGGAGTCACAGGACGCCTCAGCATGGTGGCAGCTAGCACGATTAAAACAGATGCCACAGGTCAGATCAATGCAATGAACAAGTACTAGGTACACATGAAAAAAAATGCAGAAAACTTTTACTACAATTCCCTACCTGCAGTCATAGGGGAATTCAGAGGTAACAGGCCTCCAGAAAGAGCTGGAGGAGCCACAGGAGATGCAGTTTTCATCCATCCAGCCATTGATGGAAGAAGAGGTGCAGGTCCCAGTGCAAACCGCTTTTTATGAATAAGTACATTCAGGGAAAATTACTTGTTTAGGTAAAAACATATCCCCGGGAACAAGACTCAACTCTCAGATTTTAAATTTAACTTTGGACTTACTCCATGAGTGCCAAGTTGAGGGAACCCTGCTGGCTTTGGAATCACCCCCATCAAGGAATTACTTGCATTGGATGGGGCATGAGTAGCATTTGGTTGTCCACAACTATGATCGTCAAAAAGTGTTTTAATATCTGGGTTTGCTATTGGATTTTTACAGAGCTGATGTTGCCAGTTCAAACTACAAAACAAATAAAAAAAATAACTTAGCAGCACTGCATATAATACAGAGTGACATTTTGACCACCTATGTGGAGATATTGGGAAAAATAAAAACAGGAAAACAAAACAAGAAGAAACTGGAAAAAGTAATTTAAAGTTCCATATCCACTTATGCGTTACAAATCCTTAAACTGAAGAAGTTGCTCAACAAGCCTATGAAAGAATACTATGGACCAAATATAAGAGGGAACAACCACTTCCATGGACAAAGTAATAAACTTATTCATTCCATATGTGTCCAAATACCTCCTGACTACAAGTAAAAGATGGATTCTGCATCAAAGCATGGCCAACTTATAGATCAACTTTATAGTGTGTATAATATAGAGTATAACAAGACTAATAAGGATACAAGCCCAAAAATCTCTCTGCCAGGTGCAACCTTAACTGAAATTCATGTTCAAGACGATGAATTATGTCACATTATATGTATCAATCTAGGGCAGCATATAACGAAAAGAACTACAAAAACAATGTTTCATGGAACAAGAATAGCTTTCTTGGAGTAAATAGGAGAATTTATAGGTAAAGGGCTCATGTTGATACTGGAATGGATTAAGACAGACCAGTAGCAACAGAAATTTAACCACATCACAATCAGAAACTGTTAATATGATAGGCAAAAAACTTGATTCACACAACAAACAACAAATGCAATGTCCAACGATGGCTATTATAAGAACAAGTACCATTCTTCTACAATACCTTTGGTTGATGAGGGTCCTAAGCCTTGAAGCCGTTAAGGGAGGATACTGCAATTTTTCACGCATGAGGGGGTTTGCCTCAATCAGCTTTTTCACCTCATCAAGCATTCTCTGCCTTTCAGCCACGATGTCTCCATACTTGGAAAGTTGTTCATTCTCCCTAACAGTTTCACAAACACCAAATAAACAGATGAAGTCATTTATAATAATCTACACAAATAGACAAGAGTAATAACTACAAAAAATGAGACATCTGGAATCGAAAAAAATCCCACACCTGAAGTTTTCTAAGGTCAGCAGTTGTGTTATTTGATTGTAGATTTCTTTGTTAGTTTTGGAGAACACTTTCAAATCCTTGATAAGGATGTCAACCGCTTTAGTCCGATCGTGCCTAAACCAGACATTGACATAAAAATCAGTACAAGAGCACAATACTAATAATAACATAAAAAACGAAATTAAAACAGGAGGATATGAAAGAGTTAAAAACTAAAAAATAAATTAAGACAAATTAAATAAAATGGAGGTTCAGAGGAACTCACCTATCCAGGGCTTCAAGGTATTTATGTTTACGGATTTCGAAGAAAGTCTTCATGGAGAAGCGGTTGGCTTCTACCTTAGTGAACCCAGAGAGGTACGTCTCGGCCTCGTCGTAGTCGCCATTGATGAGTAACTCTTCAAAGTACTTCATGTCGAAGTAAAACCCCGACTCCTGCTCCAACCTGCTCATAACCATCCAAACCAAAAACCACATACAAATAAAACCAAACCAAAATCTAAAGACAACAAAAAAATCAACACACAATAAAACAAGCAACATGAATCTCACAGAACCTACTTGTGAACCGTGTCTTTGTATTTTTCATCATCGAGGAACTGAAGTATGAGGAAGACGATGTCTCTGCTGAGCGGATGCATGGTTTCAAATCAAACAACCGAAACTCCCAAAATGCCCAAACCCTTGCCGGTCGCTCCTTTCACAAACAGATGTTATGCTCTTAAAAACAAAAAAAACTAAAGACAAAGAAGAAGTATTACTAGTGTGCTTAAAAATCGATTTCGCTGTGCAAACTTTGAGATTCCTCTGCTCAAACTCTGCTTCTAACCCAGAAAAAAAAAAGAAGCAGAATCAGACACAGCGGTATCTCACTTGCTTGCTTTTGTCAAACCTATTCGAATTTTGAAAAACGGATTTGAAGAAGAAAACGAAGAAGACGGAGGAGGAGAATACGGAAAATACTCTGGAGAGGATGGAGCAGGAGACGCCAACGAACAAAACTAAATGCGCTGAGCGAAAGCGAAGGGGCCGAGGGCCGTATAAAAAGGAAATATATAAGCAGCTCAACTTATATAGCTCAGTGTGGTTATTGAAGTTGATAAGTTGTTGTTTCCTTTGATAAGACGGTTGTCTACGGAATCCGCTGCATTTTGGCAGGAGGTGGTTCGTGGGGATACCTTGGAGGTGGTGGCGGGCGATTTTATTTTCTTGATAAAGGGTGACGTGCGATTTGCGATTGCGGAGGGATGTCATTTTCTCGTGAGATAACTGAAATATATCATGTCCCGCTCCCGCTCCCGATTTCTAAGCCAAGTTCATCCCGCAAGAGTGAGCCGGCAAAGCGCGGGAATCTACATACAATGACCAAAATGCCCCCGTTTTCTCGTGTAGGAGTTTCCGGAAAGGAAATGCATAATAGGAAAGGAGTTGATTCGTGGGGATAAAAGGCATAAGAAAAGGATTCGGGCCCTTAATGAACGGAAGAGATGAAAGGACAACGCAATGTAAATTGTAGTCATAAATACTATAAGGTGATTTTTAAAACATAAAGTACATCAGACGGAGTCGGGAGGCCGAGTATATGCCGAATTACGGATTTTGTGGGATCAGTACAGTACTCGCTAGTCTGAGTCAGTGGGGTCCTTCTTTTGGAATAGTAAAATATGACAGCGCGGAGAGGAATCGCGCGACCGTGAAAGAGAGACTTGAGGAGAAATCGGGGGAGGTAAGGAACAAGACTTGACTCGCGGGACTCCTTTGTGGGGGTTCGTCGTGCATGGTGCGTACGTTCCAAATCGGATATAAGATGGAAAATATTTTCATAACCAGATTATAGGGACAAGCGGAGGGAGGACTCAAGAATCTTAGGTAAAATTATAATTTTTTTTTTATTCATGTCTTTCATCTTTTCTTCTGATAACGTGGCAAATGATAATGTGATGCTAATAATGAAAATTGGCCATCTAGATAGAAACAAGCAATCAGATATATTTATATAAAAAACATTCGGATAAAAGGTTTGCATAAAAAAAATAATCGGTTACAAGACGTGCAGCGAGGAGCCACGTGCCCACGTTTTTTTACCACTTCCTCGCGTGGCTTGGCGCATGAGTGACGTAAATGCAATATCACTTAGGGTTATTTAGAGTTTTAATCACCTGATGATGAAATAACAACTTTTTTCAAAAAAAAAAAAAAAAAAAATCCGTGACCGGTCCGGACCGGTCCGGTTTAAGACAAACCGGCCGGTTTAACCGACCGGTTTCCAGCCCGGTTCCGGTTCTCCGCGGTCGGACCGGCCGGTCCGGTCCGGTTTTGAAAACCATGATTAAAAGTCACATTTGAAAGATACCGGAGAAAATGACCAAATTATTGAGGTTGGGTGCTTGCCACTTGGCCCCTTAGTAAGGTTGGATCTTGATGCGACGGTTCACAATATACTTTTGGCATGATGACGTGTGTGAACCGCATATTAACTTCTTCCAATGTTCAAACTTCAGGAAGGTGGGATCTGGGATCAGACTAATTATAAAACCAAACAACAAATACAATGGGGGTCCCTGGTACATAAAATCAAAGGATGGCTGCTAGATGCCACATTAGAATTTAGGGGTTGTTTGGATGTCCTCAACAGTTTCAGGCCCGATTCAATGCAAATCTAACTATTCGGACTATTTTTGTGTTTGGATGCTAAGATTCAATGGAATGAAAAATCTGACGGAAGGAGGATTCATACCCAATTCTGACTGAATCACTGAACGAGGAGATTCGGCTTGTTACACAAATTTCAATTCGCAAAATTTACTATCCAAATATAAAAGCACATTTTTGGTGATTCCGTCGGAATTTAATTTCGATTCTGTTGCATTCCGTATCCAAACAGCCCCCAGTAGAATTGAACCACAAATTTGCATATAGCCAGTTAAACACGCTGCACAAAGTTATCGCCTAGAAGATCAATGGCAATTACAATGGGAAGCAAGGTTGTAAGGCGGAGCAAATCCGGAAAGATCGCCTCAAATGCTTCCAATACCGACTGTAGCTCCTGCTGAAGCAATTGTAGCAGCTCCGACTACATACGTTAGTTTTTGGCACTTAGACTGCGGGTTCGTTTGCATACCACTTATTGGAGTCAATTAACCAGAAATCACTACTTTCCACCTGGAATCTCCTCCCGTGGGATTCTCGGTGGAAAGTTACCTCCAATTTTCCCAAAAATCCCTTATGGCAGATTACATAAATAAGTAAAGAACCCATGGCCCTTTACTTGTTTATGTAAACGGCCACTAAATCTTAAATTCTTTCTTAAAATCTTATTATTCCTTAGAATTTGCAACCAAATATCCAAATCCACCCCTTAAAGCTTATTCCTCATAATTTGCATCTGCTACTCCAAGAAGTGGAAGCCTACATCTATCGATCATTGGGCCCGTTCACTTTGCAGAAAAAGGGATCAATTGAGCACATGGTAAGCATATGATCAGCTCCATTCATATTCCTTTTAACAGTCAAATCATTTATATCTTATGAGATGTTCTCCAAGAGGCTAAAACAGATTAAATGTGCAGTTAAGTTTCGTTTTAAGTGTGTACCCCAATTCTGTTGCTACAGAGTTAAAAACCAAAGCAAGACAAGGCAGTAGAATGCCGATGCCGGAAGGCGGCAGTGGGACCCGGCATTGGTCCTACTAACGGCTACGTAATGCATTGGCCCGCCTCCCGACATTGAATGTCTTAAATCGAGCGACGAGACATCGTGCTGCGTCGCCGTCGACACTGCCAGGCCATCTTCCACCGCCGGGCAGCTCTGGACGCCCAACAAGAAGGGCACGTCGCCGCCGCCAGCTTCGTGGCAGAGGCCCGAGTTGTTGGACAGCCTCAACTTCCACCGCATCCGCCACAACGTCTCCCGGTCAAAGGGGATGGCCCCTACCAGCTGGTTGTTGTCGAGTCTGAGCTCGCTGATCTTCCTTAGATTCCGGAATCCCTCGGGGATGGTCCCGTTGAGACGGTTGCGGTCGAGGTGGAGGACGCGTAGGGCGGGAAGTTGGGCGATGGATTCGGGAATTGGGCCGCACAGGCCCATGTTGGACAGCACCAGCACTGTCAGGTTCTTGAGCTGCGAAAAGCCATCCGGCGGAATTTGGGCAGAGTGCATCGGATTTCCGTCGAGAACCAGGCTCCGGAGGGACTCCAGCGAGCCGAGCGATGCAGGCAACGGGCCGGTTAGGAGGTTACGGCTGAGATCTAGGAGCATCAGTGACTTGAGCCCGGAGAGGGAGTCGGGGATGGGACCCGCGAGGCGGTTCCAACTCAGGTCCATCTTGATGAGGCGCTGGGCTTTGCAGAGGCTGAGGGGAAAGGGGCCGTCGAGGAGGTTTCCGCTGAGGTCGAGGACGTCGAGGGAGTCGGTGGGGAGGTCGGGGATTGGGCCAGTAAGGCGGTTACCGCTGAGGTCGAGGGAGCGGAGGCGGGAAAGGGCGGAAAGGGAGGGAGGGATGGAAGAGGAGAGGCGATTGGAGTGGAGGTCGAGGACGCGGAGGTGGGTGAGGTTAGCGAGCTCGGAAGGGATGGAGCCTACGTGGCCGTTGTCGCGGAGGACAAGTGAGTGGAGAGTGGGGCCGAGCAGGCCGAGGAAGGCCGGGAGGGGCTGGGGGTTGGAGGGGAAGCAGCGGTAGAAGAAGAGGGAGCGAAGGTGGGGGAGGCGGGCAAGGGAAGGGGAGAGGAAGGAGCTGGCGGGGTCGCAGGTGGGGAAGGCGGTGTCATCAGAGAGGGAGCCAAAGGACAGTGAGACGACATGGTAGACCTCGTCGCGGTCGGGCATGCACTCTATGCCGTGCCAGCGGCCTTTGCACACGTCCGGGATGGTGGTGGCCCAGTCGTTGCCGGTGGCACGCATGACGTCGTACACCGCCTGCTGCTCCTTGGGGTCCGTCCTCCCGCCGCCGTTCTTCATGAAGATCCCGGTCTGCGGGGTGTCCAGCAGCGTGGCGGGGGCGTTCGAGTCGGACAGGATCACAGTGAATCCGTCGCACGTAGCTGGTAGGAGCCAACACCCAATTAGCCATAGTCGTAGCAGTAGTGATAGTGATGTTGTTCCCTTCTTCATTCTGTTGTTGAACTTGTACTGAAATTTAGACAACCACGTTCGGTTCGAAATGGAGCATGGAACAGAGGCGTCTGGCAAGGTGGGGTGTTTTAAAGACGGGTAACGGCTATGGGTTTTTAAAGACGGGGACATGCTCTGATGGTCGGTACGCGTACGACTACGACACCATATTCTCTCTACGGCGGTAAATAAGTTGAGACAATAATATATATAAAAAAAAATAAGTTGAGGCAATATTTGGCGCAATCAAAGCTCGTCATTAGTTGAATGGAGGCTATTTTTAGCAAGAAATGAAGGGCTGATCAGTTGGTAATTGAGCATGTGGGAATTTTTACCGCATCGAAAGTGGAGGAGTTAAAAAGGGTGTGTAAGTGGGGAGTGTCGCCAGGGCAGGCGAGTTAATGGGAGTGGTGGGCCCGCGTCATAAGGGTGTCACGGGAATTGGGAGATTGGGAATTAAATGAGAACAACTACGGGGAGGAAGGAAGGGTGACGGCCTTCATTCAAGGCGATCACGAGCATTGCGCATTTTTTTCTAGCTTACATGATGCACATTAATAATGTGCAAAAGGAATCGCCCAAAAAGAAATAAAAGGAGCGAGCAATAATTATGTACAAAAGTTCGAGGGACGACAAGAAAGATGGGCTCCACGTAGACTATGGTAGTGTCGTGGTGGTGATCCCGGTGCCGGAGTCACACGTGCAGTGCAGCGATTATTACCAAGGATTTTCAGAATGAAATTTTGGAAAACATTATAGTAATTATAATTCCGGACAGAGGGAATATTACGTGGACGGAAATCTTTGTCTTGCGGTGCAAGGCGCGGGCATGAATTGTTGGGAACAAGCAACATTGTTGGGCCGGTATAAAAATGGCAAGGCCGATCAAGGATAGTCCAACTGCAAAAGGCCTTCTCAGCTGAAGGTCCATATCTCGAGCTAGTACCTTCTTTTTCGCCCCGCCTTGTTTCCTGAGCTTGTTATTCTCATTGTAAGAGATTTTGGTCCACAACATTTACTGATGCTGCTAGGCCTTATCGCTGCTTAGAAGCACAATTTTCTTCTTTTGGCAAATGGCAAAAGGCCACTTCGAAGCACATCACAACTAGCTGCGTAAGCTTTTCTATACAGAAAGAGAACCCGTTTTCTTGCAAAAGAACTTTCAAAATTGGAATAAACACCAGCTAACACGTTCTACTAGACACGAGCCTTTTTTTTGTACATGGTCACACTTGTAAGTTGCATACACAGGAAACGCGATTCCGAAAACCACCCAAGGACGTGGCTACTACCTTTTATCTTGGCCCATTCCGATCAGCTGGCCCATCTTTCCGGGACATGACATCCGATGGGGCCCTAGTTCCATACGAGCTTTATTTGTCAGGCCCATTTATAGAAAAACTGAAAAACAAAACTTGTATCAAAACCAGCCAACGCTGCAGAGCAGGGACGACGCCCACTGGAGGCTCAAACAGGTGGCGGCCCATCGTGCTCATTGCTCATGCCAATCCATGCGGCGACACGTCCATGCTCATCTTCCCCCTCTTCCCGTCTTGTATCAGTCGTCCTGCTTCCCTCATTCCCATTCCCCGCAGCTCGCACCTCTCAAGCAAGATGCAGGCACACCGATCACTTAGCTCCATTGCCCACGCCCCCCTCCTTAAAGCCACCACCGTGAAGGACCTCATCTCCGGCAAGAGAAAGCTAGTGGAGGTCCCCTACACGGCCTCCCTGGCCCACACCATGAATGCCCTCGTCGCCAACAACGTCGTCGCCGTCCCCGTTGCTGCCCCGCCTGGCCACTGGATCGGTGCCGGCGGGTCCATGATCCTCGAGTCTGATGGCACCACTGGTGCCATTCGGAAGCACTATATCGGGATGGTCACCATGTTGGACATCCTCCTTCACATTGCCGATTACGACGGGGACGTCAAGGAGCTGCTCGCCGATGACTTGGAGGGTCGCATGGGGGTCCCCGTCTCGTCCATTATAGGCCACTGCTTGGAAGGCCTCAGCTTATGGACCCTCAACCCCAACACCAGGTTTATGTCGATCTACCTCTCTGTTTAGCTTATTTTTTCATATCTAATCAGATCTATAAGTAATTTTGCGTCTATAAATTGTGATTTCAATTGATTGTTTGTTAATGCAGTGTATTAGACTGCATGGAGGTGTTTAGCAAAGGAATCCACAGAGCCCTGGTTCCTGTGGACAGCCAAATGGAGCACGTGGTTGGGGTGGAGCTAGCCGAGGCTGCGTCTGGTTACCGAATGCTCACCCAAATGGATGTCTTGAACTTTGTCAATGTCCATGACAAGGAACTGAGAGGTGTTTTGGCACGGACGGTTGGAGAACTGGGAGCTATAAACGAAAATGTCCTTGCAGTGACCAATCACTCTAAAGTATTAGACACCATCAAGTCCATGAGGACTGCTTCCCTTAATGCCGTTCCCATTGTTGAACCCCTGCAAGTCGCCGGCGAAAACCACAAGCTCATTGATGTGAGTTTATCTTTATTCACTAGTAATGATTAAACTTTCATAGTTCTAATCTAGAGATTAAAAAAAAAGATTGGAACTGTAGAATTGAACCGTCATCCATGGAATGATAAAAATCATTCAGTTATGTGTCATTGTCTTGCAGGGGAAGGGGAGGAAGCTCGTGGGTACATTTTCGGCCACTGATCTGAAGGGATGCCCAATAACTCAGCTTCGATCGTGGTTGTCTATGAACGTTGTAGAGTTCACAGAGAAGGTAACGATGGGACCTAGACTTTTTGAGTTCAATGCAAAGGATGATTCGCAGACTCCAATTTCAAAGAGGGTGCTTGTGACTTGTAACCCTCATACATGCCTGGGGGAAGTAATAAGCAAGGCTGTGGGAGCACATGTTCACAGAGTATGGGTTGTGAACTCCAACGGATTACTCAGAGGGCTCGTCGCTCTCACTGACATGCTGCGAGTCATAAGGGCCTCCATTCTTAGCTCAGAATCTTGAAAAAGATGAGGTTTTGCTACGTTACTCGCCGCAAGGGTGATGTCAACTGCTGCAATGTTGTCGTTCTGTACAAGTGTGTGACATTTTCCTTCTAATTTTGAAGTGTTTGTAAATATGCTTGATGTGTTTCTAACCAACAATCCTTCATTAATTTTGCTGCTCCCATTTCATGTCAATCTTGATTATATCATGTGATTTACATTTTCACACTTCTTTCACAAAAATGCCAAGTTAGCAGCCGAAGTAAATAATTCTAATGCCAAATTGACAAGAATACAAGGAAGTGGATAGGTTGATCATACAGAACATGGCGCTATTTATGTCTGGAGGAGAAATAGCCATGCTTATTGTTCTAACATGGTCAGACGTATGGATAAACTTATTTGGATTTATAATATGAGAGAGCTGTGAAGACACTTTGCTCAATTGTAAGGAGCAGGAGGAGGGATGTCGCCAAGAGGGCGATCAATGACCATGGACTTCTGAAGTAAGTCTCCCTGAAGTTGGAGCGCCATTCTCGAAAGCGCTTCTTCCACTTGCTGGTCTTGGCCCAATAATAGATTTCAAGGTCGAGGCGCAGCTGGTAAGAGCTTCTCTTAGGCATCAAGTTTATGTCACGTCGGAGCTTCTGTATGAACCCGGTGATGTCTTTAGATGTCCCAGTAGGAGAAACTATAATCCCTTTGGACTTGAGCAGCTTGGCATCGTCAACACATTGGACCAGACATGACATTAGGTCAATATAGGAACTAATTTCCTGGCCTGAGTCCATGTGCAGTCGCTCGAATGTGGATAGGTTGAGGAGAAACTGCTCCATTTTGGGAGAAACTTGGAAGACAGGGAGGCTGAGGATGCCATTTAGCTTATTGAAGTTTATGCTTCCCAAGTTGCTGCTCTCGGCCTTCTTGAAGATGATACCCGCCTTCTTGAGCTGAGTGGCGGCCAAGATGGCAGAAGGGCGAAGAGACTTTTTGTGGAAAGGGTGCAGCTGCAATATTTGGGGTGACCTTCCAATGATCTTCCTTAATAAGTCCAGCAAGTGCAGGCTTGGAGTTAAGTTCGTTGACTCACTCTGTTCCCAAATAGAAAGTATCAGCTTGTTCATGTAGGCAGTCTGCAACAATTTGAAGATAATATTAACTCAAATCTGGAGAAAAAAAAAATAGTTTAGATAGTAAAGATTATAAAACATAAAAAGAGGGAGGAAAATCATGATTCTGACTGGTTCTTGGGTTGTTCTCTCCACGACCAGTAACCTCTCAAGGACTAGCATCGGCACCTGATTCTCGACAACGAAGAAGTCAGGCATGATGTTGTAGATGCCCGTGGACACCCCCTGAGCGCTAAAGACGGGATCTTTGGGGGCATACCCGAGAGAGATTTTGGATTTAGCACGTAGGACCTCGAGAATGAAGCAACCGTCAAGGAGCATGAGCTCCACAAACCGATCTTCATCCATCCACGCCTTTTCTAGTTTTTCGTACGAGTCCATCAACTGTTGCACCACTTCTTTCAGAGACACGATGTAGTCGTCGATATCGATCTCAGACCTTCGTAGGAAGTGGAAGAGAGCTCTATACTTGTGTTCTTCCATGGGCAGCAAGTGCGGCTTGCCGTTGTGGTAAGGCCCGATGGAGACGACCTGGGGGGAGTAGACCCTGTCGTTGAGCTTGGAGACCTGGGGAGGAATCCTGTAGATTGAGAGCTTCTCCCATCTCTTTGCATCATCGCAGATGTTCGTTCCCACGAGCTCCAACCTCTGTATGTCAATGTATACCTTGTTATTCCTCTTCACGGCTCCTGTCATGGACAAGGATAACAGAGTCTAAGACATTTTGTACACTTAATACTTCCAACTTATCATCTACCCCTCCTCCGGAACCGGATCCGCTGGTGAAGCCTGCCGCCGTTTCCTGTGCACATTACGTGGTTGGCTGGACTCCCTCTCCTCCTCTTCCTGAAGACTAATGACTATAAACAAGTCGTCCGTCACTTTCTTATCTACATTGAATGATGGACTAGTTCTAGTCAATTTGATTGCTTGGTCAAAAACAAAGGATACTTTGTCAAAGATGATGATGTAGAAAGAAAGAGACCTATCTCAATATATATTATATACCCCTCCGCTCATTTTTAATACATACAGTATTTTTTAAATACATTAAAAATTTTGTTCTATTTGAAAAAAAAAGACTATTTATCGAAGGTGACCGGAGGGAGTATAACATGTGGGAAAAGTTTATATAATAGTGGCTTGCATGAGGCAAAGTAAACTTGAGCCATTGGATCTTGATCTGACGGCTCCAAGGGCGGGTGATGATTCAACTCACTTGCTCGCTGATCTACACATGAAATATGTATATTATAAATTCTTAAACTTATATTTATGTTAGTGTTTGAGTAGATTTAATGATATTTTAATGTAGTTTTTAGTTTTTGTAGGAAAATAAGAGTAAGATGCAGAACTGTGGTGAAAAATGGCTTCAATGTTTGAATATTCATAACTTCGTGTGCATATCTCTGATTGAACTGATTTAACCAAGAAGTCAACTTTCCAACGCCACTGACCGTGCGCAATTCAGAGTTCGGAGTAAAAAGTTATGACCATTGAAAAATTAGGCTGCAGGAATAAACCAAGAGAACGATCGATCGTCCCGTAATAGTGATCGATCGTCGTGTGCGCAAAATTGGAAATTGACCTATTTTGACTTGGAATTAGAATGAGTCTTTTGTGTTTCCTTCTTAACCTTATAAATATGCGTTAAATGGAACATGTAGAGTATTAGAGAATAGAGTTTTGAGTCCATTGGAGAACCTATTTTGAAGGTTAGAGCAAAAGAGAGAAGAAGAAGAAGATAATGAAGAACATGATGATGGATCGTCTTCCCATGCAAGGCTAAACTCCTTTCCAAGGCATAGATGAAGCCCAATAGACTGGTTGTGTAGTTTCTTTTCTCTCATCTTATGTTTACTCTAGTTGGTGTATGACTCTTTATTATGCAATTAAAGTCAATTCATTGAAGTTTGTTCTTTGTACTCGAGAGAGACAAGAATGAATTAATTGGATTTCAATCTAAAATAGCACTCGCGTGTCCGAGAGGAACATGAGTAATCTGAAGTGTTATATACTAATAAAGTTTCATTGGTTTATACTCGAGAGAGATAGATCACAATTCAATGTTTTAATCGTTTTATGTGTTACGTCTGGGAGGAGAGCACTATATTTTGAGTTGACAAGTGTATGTCCGATAAGAATATGCTAGCCAATTAGAAATCTTTATTCAAAAGAGAGAGAGACGATATACTAGTTTATTGTAGTGGATTTGAAGCCTTCGTCTCTTCCATATTGATTAAATATCAGCTTAGTTTAGTTAAATTTCACTACTTTCCTTAGATTAACTAAAAATTGCACTTTTCTCTTGAATTTGGTAAGTTATTTTATCATCCCTGAGGTTCGATAACCGTTTGATACTTGATGTAGTACATAATTGTCTTATGCAAGGGTTTAATTTTAAACGATCACTCACTGTTTTGACACCAGCGGTCATATTGAAATCCGACGGTTCAAGATGAATTGGCTCATGTAAGATGCATAATAATCGAGAAATTACACTAGAAAACAAAAAAGGGAGGTTTGTGATGATTTTGAAATTTTTTCTAATGGTTAATATATTATCCTTATGCATGAAGATAATCAATTCGGTCTTTGTGGTCGGGTTCTATTATGGATTTCTGACCACATTCTCCTTAGGGCCCTCCTATCTCCGTATTGATACTTATCGGGTATAGAATATATATGTTTCTCTTTGTTCCTTTGAATAGAATCGTTCAATTATTACTAACGGAACGGAATAAATACTAATCCTTACTTCGAATGTAATCGAATGAAAGGGTACAGTGCTGGAAGACCTAGAGGTAACTATTGGGACTTTGATCTATCCAGACACATACTTCACGGAATGGTTCATGCATGTTTTTTGCCCGGGGCAACAAGATCAAGTTGGTAAGGACAAAAAACACATTTTATTTCTATGATCATTGATTGATTGAGTTGATCCGCCACATTGAAATTCACAACCAAATGTGTCTTTGTTACGACCACCATGTAATTCCCCCTACATTGAAATTCGTCGGACTCATAATGTATGCTATAATGTAGAATATAATACCAACGGCGCTTATGCCAGTTAGCCGGCTTGACCCTTAGGCTAGTTATGTGGTTGCCTGAGGGCCCGATCAAATGGAAAGCACTATATTTTTAACACTTATTCCCTCCGTTCTAAAATACCGTGTACATTTGAAAAAAGTGTCATTTTTATTAGACCATGGACCCCACAAAGAAGTCACATGATTTCTTTTGTAATTTCAACATCTCAGTGGGTCTACAAGTTTCCACTTCGCCTTCTTTTTGCAGGAGCCATCATCCGGACTCCGAACTCACTGCGCCCACATGCACGAAGGCGCCGGCCGGAGAGGAGGAGGCCACCAGTAAGTGATCCGAGACCCAGCATGCCGCAGTCGACACCAAATAGCAGCGACTTCACCACACCAAGGACATCCTGGGTCCGATTCCCCCTCAGACCACCATGCCCAAGTGGCCTCTCGCCATAGCCAGGGAGCTCCCGAAGAGGGAAGTGGGATCATTGGGAGCCCACATGGAGGAACTCAACAAAGACAAAGAACTCCGGTCAATTCTGGTGCTGGTCATTGTTGGAGCCGGAGTACTCGAGGAAGGTGGGCTTAGTATGGTTCGAGGAGAAGATGGTGTAATAGGAGACGAAGAGGGTCTTGTAGGGCCGGGCGGCGAGGAGGATGATGTAACAGTGGTTTGAATCCTCAAACAACATACAAATCACAGTAAAGGCACAATTGAATATAACTTTTCTCAGAACATCACAAAGCTAACAATCCGAATCCACGGACAAAATAAGAAACATAGACAAAGAAAAGTAAAGAGAAAAAAACACACACTGAATCCACAATGTGCAAACACCACTCTCGAATCCACGAGATAAACCCTAAACAGAGTATAAAGTTTGTCCAAAAATCAGCCCCCAGAAAAGAACCCTAGTTTTCTATTTATACCCTTAGCTGGGAGTTGAGAAGCTTCCTCGAAGGGTTGAGAGAATGCTAAATGACAATAGTGTCTAGCTAGGATAAGACATAACTACCCTTACTTAAAATACAAAAGCTATAAAGGATAACTTGACTCCTGCTGCATCAATTCTTCCCCTCTTGTAAGATAACTCGTCCTCGAGTTAAGCAGAAACTATGTCTTCATTTGGGGCATGGTAGTCATATAGATCAGCAACATTGAAAACATTAGAAATAGCCATGCTTGCTGGTAGGTCGACTACATACGCATTATCACCTACTTTATGCAAAATCTGATAGGGTCCATACTTTTTGGGTGCCAACTTGCTATACTTCCCAGCTGGAAACCTTTCCTTTCGCAAATAAATCATGACCTGATTCCCTTCATTGAATGTCTTCCTTCGTCGGTGTTTATCTGCAAGTTTCTTGTACTTCGCAGTGTTGTCCACAAGTGTCTTCCTCACTTGCTGGTGAATTTCAGTGATGTTAGCTAGTGTGGTAATGGCGGCAGAACTCTCTCTTGTTGTCTTGGAAAGCCAAGGTAGATCTAAGGGATGAAGAGGGTTTCTGCCATACACAACCTCAAAGGGGGATCGGCCTGTAGATCTATTCGGAGTGGAGTTAAAAGCAAATTCTGCTTGAGCTAAAGCCATATCCCACTGCTTGGGTCGTTTCCCAGAAATGCTCCGAAGAAGATTGCCTAGAGTCCTATTAACCACCTCGGTTTGCCCATCAGTTTGGGGATGACAGGAAGTACTATACTGAAGTTTTGTGTCCAGCCTCTGCCATAGAGTTTTCCAAAACTGACTGAGGAATCTACTGTCCCTATCAGAGGTGATGGTCTTGGGAACTCCATGAATCCTTACTATTTCCTTGAAAAACAAGAGAGCTACTCTAGTTGCATCATCAGTTTTCTTGCAAGCAAGGAAATGACCCATTTTTGAGAATCTGTCCACCACAACATAAATAGAGTCTACGCCTCTTTGGGTTTTGGGAAGGCCAAGGACAAAGTCCATGGATATATCTTCCCAGGGTGCAGTTGGAATGGGTAATGGTGAATAGAGTCCTGTGTTTTGAACATGGCCTTTGGCTGTTTGACAGATGAAACACTGCTTAACTATTTTCCTCACATCTTTCTTGACATTAGGCCAATAAAACCTCTCTGCTACTAAGGCAATAGTCTTGTCTTTCCCAAAGTGACCTGCAAGCCCACCTTCGTGAAGTTCTAAAATGAGTTTTGTCTGCAAGGAACTGTCAGGTATGCAAAGGCAGACCCCTTTATATAAGTACCCATCTTCAAGATGATAATCTTCAAATCTAGAGTTGTGGGTAGAGCAGGCAGTCCAAATTTCTTTGAAGTCTACATCAGTAGCATACATTCTCTTAATGCAATCAAAACCAAATACCTGGACTTGTAAGGTGGTGAGAAGGGCCACTTTGCGGCTAAGTGCATCTGCTACTTGGTTTTGTTGCCCAGATTTATGTCTAATAACAAATGAATACTCTTGGAGTTCAGTAACCCACTTGGTATGCAATCGATCCAATTTGGTTTGGCCCTGCAAGTACTTCAAAGATTGGTAGTCAGTATGAACAATAAATTCTTTATGTACTAGATAGTGCCTCCAGTGCTTTAAGGATTGAACCAAAGCAAATAATTCTAGCTTGTAGGTGGACCATTTCTGTCGAGATAATGGTAACTTTTCACTGTAATAGGCTACTGGTCGCCCTTCCTGACTGAGGATTGCACCAATGCCTGTGCAGCAAGCATCACAGTCAACCTCAAACACTTTATCAAAGTTAGGAAGTGCAAGCACTGGGGCTGTGACTAACTTCTGCTTCAGTAGTTTGAAACTCTTGTTGGTTGCTTCATTCCAAACAAAACTGTCCTTTTTCAAACAGTCAGTTAGGGGTGCTGCAATAACACTAAACCCCTTGACAAACCTCCTATAGAATGTGGCAAGACCAATAAAACTTCGGAGTTGGCTGACTGTTGAAGGGGTTGGCCATTCCTGGATTGCTCAAATTTTGCTTTCATCTACATGTATGCCGCTTGAGCTCACCACATAGCCCAAAAAAATCAGTTTAGAGGTAAGGAAGCAACATTTCTTCAAGTTCAAATACAAAGCATAGGACTGTAAGGTTTCAAAAACTGCTTTCAAGTGTGTCAAATGCTCTTCTTCACCCTTGCTATATATTAAAATATCATCAAAGTAGACAACTACAGACTTTCCAAGAAAAGGATTTAACACCTGTGTCATAAGTCTCATAAAAGTACTAGGTGCATTAGAGAGGCCAAAAGGCATGACTAGCCATTCATATAAGCCCTCCTTTGTCTTAAAGGCTGTTTTCCACTCATCCCCAGGTCTAATTCTGATTTGGTGGTATCCACTCTTCAAGTCAAGCTTAGAGAATATGTTTGAACCTTGTAGCATATCCAACATGTCATCTAGTCGAGGAATAGGGAACCGATATTTAATTGTAATCTTGTTTATGGCCCTACTTTCTATACACATTCTCCAACTCCCATCTTTTTTTGGCACCAAGAGGGCTGGTACTGCACAGGGGCTGAGACTCTCTCTAATTAGGCCTTTGTATAACAAATCTTCTACTTGTGCTTGCAAAACTTTATGTTCAGTAGGACTCATCCTGTAATGTGGAAGATTGGGAAGTGAAGAACCTGGTATAAAGTCAATAATATGTTGAATGTACGTCTCTCATTGGTGGTAGGGAATTTGGTAGATCATCAGGTATCAGGTTCTTGAAGCCACTGAATAGCTACTGGACTTGTGGGGGTAAAGTGACTATTGTTGTTTCTGGTTCTGTGGTGGTCACTGTTGAAACCAAAAGCAATATTGTTCCTGTTCTCCTACACTCTTTTCCCACATTTTGTACCAAGAGTAACAACTTCCCTTTTCCTTGTTGACTGCTCAACTCCACAGAGGTAGACTTATTCTCCTTTTCTTTGGGATACAGCTTCTCTTTGCTAGTTGGGATCACATCCGGACCTTCTTTGTTTGCCACTCGTGGTCGCAATACAATCTTCACACCTTGATGGATGAAAGTGTAGGTGTTGTCCCTGCCATCATGCATGGTTTGAACATCGAATTGCCAAGGTCTTCCAAGGAGAAGTTGACAGGCTGACATTTCTAGTACATCACATAGTAGCTCTACCCTGTAATGTTTTCCAATGGAAAATGGAACCAAACACCTTTCACTAACTTTAACCTCCCCACTGTCATTTATCCATCCTATGGTATAAGGGTTAGGATGTTTCTCAGTTGGCAATCTTAACTTGTTTACCATGCTCTTGGCTATGATGTTCTCAGAACTCCCACCATCAATAATGACAGTGCATACCCTTTGCTTAACTGTTCCTTGGGTCCTGAAGATGTTGTGTCTTTGGGGGTGTTCTCCTTGTACTGATGAGTACATTAGTGATCTGTACATGAAATATGCATTTTATTATCTCCTAAACTTATGTTTCTGCTAGTGTTTGTTTAGAATTATTGCTACTTTAATATAGTTTTTGGTTTTTGTAGGAAACGAGAGCAAAACGCAGAAATAGGATAAAACGCGACTCTAATGATTGAATATTTACAACTTCGGTTGCATATCTCTGATGGGACTGATTTAAGCTTCATGTTAAAGTACACGAAGTCAGCTTTCCAACGCCACTGACTGTTCGCAATTCGGAGTTCGGAGCAAAAAGTTATGATCATTTGAAATATCGCGTGAAAGAGACACAATGAAATAGAAGATCCGTTCAGATTATATCCGGCGGCTGAGATTATGACGACGGGTTTTAAAGAAGAAAAAGAAAAAAAAAAAGAAAAGAAAATGAGCGCTGAACCGGCTGGTTCAGTGCCGGTTCAGTTAAAATAAAAAAAAATAAAAAAAACCCGGCCCGAGCCGAAGCTCGGGCGCTCGGGCTTCGTCTGTTTCAGAACAGAAGAGCGAAGCTCTGTTTTGGATGAGCTCGCCGGAAAAGCTCGAGCTGGGTCTCGACGGCGAGCTGGGTCTCGACGGCGGATGTTGCTGAAGCTGGGCGAGGCCGAAATGCGTTGATGGCGGCGAGCTGGGCGGTGGAGCGAGGTTGCAGGTTCGATCGATTTGAAGACGGCGGCGAGGCAAATGAAATCGGCGGCGATGGGTCATGGCGAACGCCGGCGAAGAAGCTTCGTTCTGGACGGCGGGGCCTCGGCGGCAGGTTTCGACGGCAGAGGAGTTCGATTGGCAGAGAAGGAAGGTGCTTGATTTGGAAATTTGCCAAATGGAAAATTCGAGGCGTGCTCAATCTGGAAAGGATTGAAATCGATTCGATTGCAATTGGGGAATGATCTTGGATTGGAAGGCATATAAAAGAGAGAGACCAGACGATAGAGAGAAAGAGGAACTCGAGCGAAAAACACAGCTTGACAAGAAAACAGCCGACAGAAGAGAAGAGACAGAGGGAGAAAAGGGAGGAACAGAGCCTTTTCCGGCGGGATTTTGGCCGGATTCCGTCGGGATTTTGGCCGGAAGAAGAGAAGGAAGAAGGAGGAGTCGAACGCCGGGAGAAAGAACTGATCTTTTGGACGAATTGCACACCGTTTCGAACTGCTACAGTACGAGTCCGCCGGAGAAGATGATGAATAGTGCACAGTGAACAGTGAAATCGCTACAGTGTTTCGAAATTGCTACAGTACTTCGGTGAACAGTATTCCTATGACCAATTCGACGAATCAGGCTTTTTCTTCCCTTATTTTCATGTCTAGCTAAATTTCATTGTACTAAGATTAGATGAAGCCCTGCTGATTGTTTGACTCTCAATACTTATTTGCAATTCTAAAGTTGTGATTTTTATTCCATATGCTTAATAATTTGCTATGATTATTCTGTTGCTCGAGGGAGGGTAGAGTAATTGTTAGTTAAGGGTTTGTTAATGTTCGAGAGATCTTAGCGAATTCCAAGGTGTTATTTGAATAAAAATTGCTTTTTTATGATTGGTCTTTGCTCGAGAGAGGGAGATTAATTAAGATAGATTTAATTGTTTAGTTGCATGTTCGAGAGGGCTGCACACATTACGATTATTCGTGACTTCGAGAGGGGCACGGGTAGTTGATCACTTGGAATTGTACGGGTTTAACGGAGAGGATAGCTATTTGGTTTGGGTGGATTCGAAGTCTTAGTATATTTCTCATCATATTATTTTCACATAAGTTTCATTGCTTTGTTAAATTAGAACTTTTCATTCTGTTATAACTAGTTTCATAAAAAATCAAATCTTTCATTAGAATTAAGTTGAATCAGTCCAAGTCCTTTGGGTTCGACCTCGTTACCACTAGACTATACTGAGTCTCGTGCGATTGCGAGTAAAAAAGTAGAAAAATCAATCAATCAATTGGCGCCGTTGCCGGGGACTTGGTAACGGTTTAATTTAATTCTAATTAGTTTAGACCTTTCTTGGTAGGATTTTAATATTATTTTCTTGACTTTGTAGGAATCGCACTGCAGAGGTAAAAAGCGACACGTGGATTTCTCGCCAACGCGGAAAGGCCATCCTTTCCCACTGTTTGTCATCTATTACCTCTCTCTTTTTAGTTCACTTTAGGTGTTGCGTGATTTTTGTTATTTTATTTTTGTTTGCGTGGTTAGTTTATGCAAGGGCGTAGGTCATTGGGTAAAGACTTAGAGGCCTTTGACAGTGAAATTGAGAGAACTTTTAGACAAAACCAAAGAGGCCAATTAAGTATCACCCACCCTTTGCCTGAAATGGCAGAAGAAAACATGAAAACTCTGAAAGAGTACTACACTCCAAATGCCTATATATCTCCGTCCTGCATTCGAGTACCGGCTGCAACAGCTGGTAACTTCGAGATTAAGTCCAACATAATACAGATGCTACCATCGTTTCATGGGCGAAATCACGAAGATCCATATAGGCATGTGGATGAGTTTTTAGAAATCTGCACAACTTTTAAATTGAACAATCTTACAGATGATGCGGTAAGAATAAGACTATTCCCATTCTCCCTTAAGGATAAGGCTAAAGAATGGCTCTACTCTCTTGAACCTGAATCCATTACCTCGTGGGCAAAAATGCAACAGGACTTTCTAAAGAAATATTTTCCCATAGGTAAAACAAACCAAATGAGAGATGCCATTACAACCTTTACCCAACAGCCGACTGAGCAGTTTCATGAGAGCTGGGATAGACTAAAGGACCTCCTTAGGAAGTGTCCTCATCATGCTGTACCTAGATGGCAGTTAGTGCAAAGGTTTTATAGAGGGTTGACGGATCAGAATCGTCACCTTGTAGATGCTTCATGTGGAGGCACTTTCCTGTTAAAAAATGAAAATGAAGCATGGGAATTTTTTGAAAACTTGAGTGAAAATTCGTTACAACATACAATGGCCAGTAGGAGTTTAATTGATTCTTCGTCATCTACCCCTTCTAAAGGTGGTATGTATGAAGTGAAACAAACAGAAGATCTTTCTAACCAGGTTGCTACCTTGTCTAGAAAGATAGATCAAATATTGAGCCTAAAGTCACAACTTCCTGCACACACTCAAGAAGCATGTGTTCTATGCTTAAGCCCCATGCATTCTATCTTAGAGTGCCCATCTGCTCCACAATTCCCAGAGCTTGTTCAGGAGCATGTCAATGCTGCCCAAACTTATGCTCGAACAAGCAGTGATCCATTCTCAAACACATATAACCCGGGGTGGAGGAATCACCCCAATTTTTCCTGGCGTCCACAAGCCCAGGGTGTACCTTTTAATCCACCCCAAAGAGCCAACTTTCAAAATAACCCACCAGGTTTTCAACAAGCTACCATACCTCCCCAATTTTCACAACCATCTAGAAATTCAGAATCTTATGACAAAATCTTATCTATTCTACAGAATATTCAAGCCCAATTTCAATCACAAGTTCAACTTGTGCATTCTCATACTCAATCCATAGCTAAACTAGAATCTCAGATCGGCCAATTAGCTAATTCAATGAGTAAGAGAGAAGAGGGTCGGTTGCCTAGTCAACCAATGAACAATCCAAAGGGTCAATTTATGCTTGAACAACAAACTACTTCCAATGAACATGTGCAAGCCATAACAACCCTGAGGAGTGGGAGGCAAATTGAAAACCAGGTTGGTGTAGACGTGGGAGAAGAGAAGGATCAGGGAAAAATAAGCATTACAGAGAATGATGAAACCTTAGAGATGCCACCTAATTCGAATCAGCTAAAGCAGAAGGAAATTGCTTCTCCTTCTGAGTCTTCTTCAGGAACCAAGTCTAAGGCCAATCATGAGGTACCTTATGTACCCCGTGCTCCATTTCCTCAATGCCTGGACATGCCTTCCCCTTTTAATAAGAACAAAGCTAGGATGGATGAAGTGTTAGAAACCTTTAAACAAGTTAAAATAAATCTTCCACTCCTAGAAGCCATTCAACAAGTGCCCGCCTATGCTAAATTTCTCAAAGACTTGTGCACCCAAAAGCGGAAGTCTAGGACTCACATTTCTAAAAAGGTCTTCCTTACTGAGCAGGTCAGTTCCATTCTGAAACATGACACACCACAGAAATTTAAAGACCCTGGCACACCTACTATTTCATGCGTCATTGGTGACCATATTATTAACAGGGCTCTTTTAGATTTAGGTGCTAGTGTCAACCTTTTACCCTACTCAGTATACGAGAAATTAGGTTTGGGAGACTTGCAGCCAACATCGGCAACTCTGCAGTTGGCCGATAGATCCATTAGGAAACCCCGAGGTTTTCTTGAAGATGTTTTAGTTGGGGTTGAGAAGTTTTTCTTTCCAGTTGATTTCTTGGTCTTGGACATGGAACCTGTGTCTCATGCTTCTCACACCATTCCAGTCATTTTAGGCCGCCCTTTCTTAGCGACGGCCAATGCGTGCATCCAATGTCGATCTGGAATGATGGAGATGTCTTTCGGCAATATGAAAATCATCCTTAATGTGTTCCAAGCTTCCAGCCAAGGAGCGACTGAAAGTGAGCAAGAGTGTTCTCTCGTTGATGAAATTGATGACCTCATGGAAGAGACACTCTTGAATGAGCTCATGTCTGAAGCTCAAGATCCTACTCTACTCTATTTAGGGATAGAGGATTCTGACATAGAACCACCCGTTGAAGAAATTCATGTGATGTCAGCTTCTCCTCCCTATCATGACTCTTTTCCTTTTAGAAATAGAGTAGAGCCTTTACCAATATCTCCCAGTCCATCACTTCAACCTTCTATTGAGTCTCCTCCTCAACTTGAGTTAAAACCACTTCCGAGTTCACTCAAGTATGTTTTTCTAGGTCCTACTGATACTCTCCCTGTTATCATTTCATCTAGCTTGTCTAGCGGTCAGGAGAGTCAATTGCTTAGGATTCTAATTCAGCATAGGCGAGCCATAGGGTGGACTGTAGCTGATCTAAGAGGCATTGATCCTTCAGTCTGTATGCACCGAATTCATTTAGAGGATGATGCCAAACCTTCAAGAGAGAATCAACGGAGATTGAATCCCAACATGAGGGATGTGGTCAAGAAAGAAATTATGAAACTGCTCGATGCGGGTATCATATACCCCATTTCTGATAGTGAGTGGGTCAGCCCGATACAAGTCGTGCCTAAAAAGTCTGGCATCACAGTGAAGAAAAACTATGATGGAGAGTTAGTCCCAACCCGCGAAACTACTGGGTGGAGAGTGTGTATTGATTATAGAAGATTGAACACAAAAACTAGAAAAGACCACTTTCCATTACCCTTCATTCAAGAAATCTTAGAGAAACTGGCAGGTCAACAATTCTATTGTTTTCTTGATGGTTACTCTGGATATAATCAAGTCCCAGTGTTTCCGGCAGATCAAGAGAAGACTACTTTTACTTGTCCCTTCGGTACCTTTGCTTATCGAAGAATGCCTTTTGGGCTATGTAATGCACCTGCCACCTTTCAACGGTGCATGCTAGCCATCTTCTCTGATATGGTTGACAAATTTTTAGAAGTGTTCATGGACGATTTCTCTGTATTTGGTCCATCATTTGATGAATGTCTCCATAATCTGTCATTAGTTCTCAAGCGTTGTGAAGAGAAAAATCTTGTCTTGAGCTGGGAGAAAAGCCATTTCATGGTGCAAGAGGGCATTGTTTTGGGACATGTAGTCTCCAAAAGAGGAATTGAAGTCGACAAAGCCAAGGTCGATCTCATCACTCATCTACCTCCACCATCTTCGGTGAAGCATGTTAGATCGTTCCTTGGTCATGCAGGCTTTTACAGGCGCTTCATTAAAGACTTTAGTAAGATTGCTCGCCCCTTGAGCAATTTACTAGCCCAAGATGTGCCTTTTGTATTTGATGATGCATGTAGGCAAGCTTTTGATGCTCTTCGTACCTTATTGTCTACTGCACCTATCATTCAGCCCCCTGACTACTCTCTTCCCTTTGAAATAATGTGTGATGCGTCAGACTATGCCATTGGTGCTGTCCTAGGTCAGAGAGTGAATAAGGTTCCTCATGTCATATATTATACTAGTAAGACCCTGTCTGATGCCCAACTGAATTACACCACTACGGAAAAGGAACTTCTAGCGGTCGTTTATGCCTTGGATAAATTTAGATCCTACCTTTTAGGTTCTAAAATCATCATTTTCTCCGACCATGCTGCATTAAAACACCTCTTATCCAAGAAAGACACCAAACCTCGATTGATTAGATGGATTTTGCTCTTACAAGAATTTAATTATGAAATCCGAGATAAGAAAGGTGTTGAGAATGTAGTAGCCGATCATCTCTCTAGAATCCTTGTTGAAACATCTAAAGATGAAGAGCCACTACATGATTCTTTTCCTGATGAACAATTGTTCTCCATCTCCCAAATTAAAACACCTTGGTTTGCCAACATTGTGAACTACCTTGCCATAGGTCAGATTCCATCCCATTGGACAAAACATGACAAAGATTTATTCTTTTCTAAGGTTAAATCTTATTTTTGGGATGATCCGTACCTCTTTAAAATATGTTCAGACCAGGTAATTAGGCGATGTGTGCCTGAGAATGAGTTTCATAATATTTTACATTCTTGTCATTCTCAAGCATGCGGGGGACATTTTGGAGGCAAGAAAACCGCTGCCAAGATTTTGCAGAGTGGATTCTATTGGCCGACCTTGTTTAAGGATGCTCATGAGTTCTGCAAATCTTGTGATAGATGTCAAAGATTAGGGTCCATCTCTCGACGCGATATGATGCCTCTCCAACCCATTCTTGTGGTGGACCTCTTTGATGTTTGGGGAATTGATTTCATGGGACCCTTCCCACAATCCTTTGGACACCTTTATATTTTAGTTGCAGTAGACTATGTTTCTAAATGGATTGAAGCAATTGCATCTAAGACAAATGATCATAAGGTTGTGGTAAAATTTCTGAAAGATCACATTTTTTGTCGCTTCGGGATCCCACGAGCAATTATTAGTGATGGAGGCACTCACTTTTGTAATAGACCTTTTGAAGCCTTACTACGGAAGTACTCTGTTACCCATAAGGTCGCTACTCCATATCATCCCCAAACAAGCGGTCAGGTAGAGTTGTCTAATCGGGAGATTAAAAAGATTCTTGAGAAAACTGTTAGACCCGATAGGAAAGATTGGTCCTTGCGCTTAAATGATGCTTTGTGGGCTTACAGGACTGCATACAAGACTCCCATTGGTATGTCACCTTATCGACTCGTTTTTGGAAAAGCTTGTCACTTACCAGTGGAGTTAGAGCATCGAGCATATTGGGCAATCAAGGCTTTGAATTTTGATATGCATAAAGCCGGGTCCAAACGCAAATTGCAACTCAATGAATTGGAGGAGATGCGTCTCGATGCTTATGAGAGTGCAAAACTTTATAAAGAACAGACTAAACTTTTTCATGACAAATCTATTTTAAGAAAGTCTTTTCAACCTGATCAAAAAGTTTTGCTCTACAATACACGATTGCATCTATTTCCTGGGAAACTCCGTTCTCGATGGTCGGGACCATTCATTGTGAAACAAGTATTCCCCTATGGCACAGTAGAAATTCAAAACCCAAAGGATAGCAGTACCTTCAAAGTTAATGGTCAACGATTAAAACCGTACTTAGAAGACAATTTTGACCAGGAAATCATCTATCCCTTGGACGACCCACCGACCCCTGAGTGAATTGAAGGTCGTGGTCTGGCTGAAGACGTAAAACTTAGCGCTCTTGGGAGGCAACCCAAATTTTATGTTCTTGTTTGTTTTCTATTTGTTTTTGTTATTTTAGATTCTTTATTACCTATGTGGGGATGCTACCATCGAGGTTTGGGGGTGTATTTAATTTTTCCATATTTATCTTATCTCCTCATTCTTCGCTTATGTGTTTCATGCTTTACATCTACCATGAGGCTCTCCATTCAGGTGACTTCCTTCCTCACTCCTTTTCTTTTACTATTCATTGTAGTATTATTTTGGTCAACATTGAGGACAATGTTTAGTTTAGGTTTGGGGGTGAAGAAAAGAAGTGTTTATCATATGTTTCTGTTTATGAAAAAAAAAAAATTAAAAATTTTAAAAAAAAATTTGAAAAAAAAATAAATAGTTTTTAGGTTGTTTGCTAGTATTTTTATAGGTTTTGATAGTTTATCCCGTTATGATGCATTTTACAATTCTTAAGAGATTAATTTACATTGGAAGTGTGAGTAAGTATACTGGAGGATAGAGAACTTAACTGAGCATATCTTTCTATTACAGTCCTCTTGGAACCTGTGCTTGAGCTAAGAAAACTCACTCACACACACTGTTACATAAAGTAATACCCTCTAGAGATTTGTTGAATACTAATCTTCAGTGGGATGTCTTTAGTCAGAGTCATTGGATGATATGTAGTTGTTCTTTGAGCTTAAAAGATCATGATAGACCATTTACTTGGCTATGGCAAGGGCTGGAACCGGAAATAGGTTGAGAGTATAATACAGCCTGGACAGAATAAAGATGTGCTGAAAATATGAATGCTGAAAATAAAAAAATGCGAATAAAATGAAAACAAAATGAAAGAAAGGGGCTGCTTGACTTTATAGGATTAACTTAGGCTGATGCTCGGGCCCGAAGCGGTCTCTTAAAACCTAATGCCCTAAGCCAACTGGCTGGGAGTCATTGGCCTGAGTCATTGCTAAACCTAAGCATCTTGAAGTCAGGCCTTACACAGTCCTAGCGAAAAATAAAAATAAAAAGAAAAAAGAAAAAAAAAGTCTGTGGTGTATTATCCTCTCAAATCTAGAATGTTGGACCCGAATGAGGCGCGCAGATCTGTGCTATCATGAACCTAAAGATTGGGATGACTACGTAGATTCTGATGTTCTTTGGTTAATGGGTAACACTGGATATGTGTAAGACAGAAATTTAGAATATATTGCTACAATGTTCTACACTTTTAATATTTAAAGTATAATGCTATATCATATTGAGCAGAAATTTCCAAGATGAAAGTGTGGAATAAAACCACTTACTTGAGGGCTTCTATATTCCTGTTGATTATGAACCAAGTACGTGTGGTTAATTCTCTTAAGCATTGTAGTCTGCATTTGAAGGGATAATAGGTTTGTTTGTTTTGGAGTGTTTTGATTTGTTTTTAAATTTAGGTTAATTAGGTTAATTTCATAAATACATGTTTGTGGGTAGCATGGCTGCAAACCCTCACGAGACAACACTCGTCCTACTAGGGACACCTAGAGGTTTAACGGCTTGTTGCATACGCTCAATGCAATCGTGTTCCCTACGAAAGTGATGTTTACTTTTATGCATTAGTTCCTTAGTTTGCTTGATTTTATTTTTGTTTTGTTTTGCTAGGGACTAGCAAAATCTAGGTTTGGGGGTGTGATCTGTACATGAAATATGCATTTTATTATCTCCTAAACTTATGTTTCTGCTAGTGTTTGTTTAGAATTATTGCTACTTTAATATAGTTTTTGGTTTTTGTAGGAAACGAGAGCAAAACGCAGAAATAGGATAAAACGCGACTCTAATGATTGAATATTTACAACTTCGGTTGCATATCTCTGATGGGACTGATTTAAGCTTCATGTTAAAGTACACGAAGTCAGCTTTCCAATGCCACTGACTGTTCGCAATTCGGAGTTCGGAGCAAAAAGTTATGATCATTTGAAATATCGCGCGAAAGAGACACAATGAAATAGAAGATCCGTTCAGATTATATCCGGCGGCTGAGATTATGACGACGGGTTTTAAAGAAGAAAAAGAAAAGAAAAAGAAAAGAAAATGAGCGCTGAACCGGCTGGTTCAGTGCCGGTTCAGTTAAAATAAAAAAAAATAAAAAAAACCCGGCCCGAGCCGAAGCTCAGGCGCTTGGGCTTCGTCTGTTTCAGAACAGAAGAGCGAAGCTCTGTTTTGGATGAGCTCGCCGGAAAAGCTCGAGCTGGGGCGGCGGACGGCGAGCTGGGTCTCGACGGCGGATGTTGCTGAAGCTGGGCGAGGCCGAAATGCGTTGACGGCGGCGAGCTGGGCGGTGGAGCGAGGTTGCAGGTTCGATCGATTTGAAGACGGCGGCGAGGCAAATGAAATCGGCGGCGATGGGTCATGGCGAACGCCGGCGAAGAAGCTTCGTTCTGGACGGCGGGGCCTCGGCGGCAGGTTTCGACGGCAGAGGAGTTCGATTGGCAGAGAAGGAAGGTGCTTGATTTGGAAATTTGCCAAATGGAAAATTCGAGGCGTGCTCAATCTGGAAAGGATTGAAATCGATTCGATTGCAATTGGGGAATGATCTTGGATTGGAAGGCATATAAAAGAGAGAGACCAGACGATAGAGAGAAAGAGGAACTCGAGCGAAAAACACAGCTTGACAAGAAAACAGCCGACAGAAGAGAAGAGACAGAGGGAGAAAAGGGAGGAACAGAGCCTTTTCCGGCGGGATTTTGGCCGGATTCCGTCGGGATTTTGGCCGGAAGAAGAGAAGGAAGAAGGAGGAGTCGAACGCCGGGAGAAAGAACTGATCTTTTGGACGAATTGCACACCGTTTCGAACTGCTACAGTACGAGTCTGCCGGAGAAGATGATGAATAGTGCACAGTGAACAGTGAAATCGCTACAGTGTTTCGAAATTGCTACAGTACTTCGGTGAACAGTATTCCTATGACCAATTCGACGAATCAGGCTTTTTCTTCCCTTATTTTCATGTCTAGCTAAATTTCATTGTACTAAGATTAGATGAAGCCCTGCTGATTGTTTGACTCTCAATACTTATTTGCAATTCTAAAGTTGTGATTTTTATTCCATATGCTTAATAATTTGCTATGATTATTCTGTTGCTCGAGAGAGGGTAGAGTAATTGTTAGTTAAGGGTTTGTTAATGTTCGAGAGATCTTAGCGAATTCCAAGGTGTTATTTGAATAAAAATTGCTTTTTTATGATTGGTCTTTGCTCGAGAGAGGGAGATTAATTAAGATAGATTTAATTGTTTAGTTGCATGTTCGAGAGGGCTGCACACATTACGATTATTCGTGACTTCGAGAGGGGCACGGGTAGTTGATCACTTGGAATTGTACGGGTTTAACGGAGAGGATAGCTATTTGGTTTGGGTGGATTCGAAGTCTTAGTATATTTCTCATCATATTATTTTCACATAAGTTTCATTGCTTTGTTAAATTAGAACTTTTCATTCTGTTATAACTAGTTTCATAAAAAATCAAATCTTTCATTAGAATTAAGTTGAATCAGTCCAAGTCCTTTGGGTTCGACCTCGTTACCACTAGACTATACTGAGTCTCGTGCGATTGCGAGTAAAAAAGTAGAAAAATCAATCAATCAATTAGTTTACGCAGTACCAAAGCAAAAGAGGCGTCCTCCCAGCCTATCCCTTCATCTCCAACAACCTCTTCTATCACATACTCTTCAGTTGGTTCTTCTGTCCCAAGTTTATCTGCTTCACTATTGTTAATTACCACAGCGGCAGTTGGCTGATCCCTTCTTGCTCGACACTCATGTGAAACATGGCCAGGTTGGCGGCATTTGTAGCATACCTTGGTTTTTGGATATTCATATGGATTGCTACTTGGGTGCCCAGCAGGTTGGGTATATTTCCGAACATTCTTTCCTGGTTCATTCTTCCCATGTACAGAGCTTGTTCCTTCACTAACCACTTGTTTCATTTTACTAACCCCATAGGTGGAATCAGTCTTGTAGTAAGGCCTATTGCTGCTTTGTAACATAAGTTATTCATGTCTTAGTGCTGATTGAATTGCTTCTGACAAAGTACTGATGGGATGACTAGCCAATCTCTCCTGCAAATTCAACTTTAAGCCCCTCACAAATCGAGCAGTCTTGTGAGTTTCCTTTTTCTACCAAATTATTTCTGGCTGACAGACGCTGAAACTCAGCTAAATAATCTGACACAGATCTGGCTCCTTGCCTACAATCTTGGTATTGTTGAAATATCTTTTGTTCAAAATCTATTGGTAAAAACCTATCCCGCAACATATGCTTCATCCTGACCCAGGAATTGATGGGGTGCTTCCCCTGTTGGACTCGATTCGTTTGAGTTTGATTCCACCAAGCGGCAGCACCGCCTTTAAGCTTACATGAGACAAGTTTGACTTTCATATCCTCTGGCACTTCCATACACGAAAAATAATTTTCCACTTCAAACATTCAGTCTAGGAACTCCTCAACATTAATTTGTCCAGAAAACATGGGTAGTTCTAATTTAGGCTTAAATCCAACAAAATTTTGACCCATTGCTTGAGGGTTTTGAATCATACCTCTATGATTTCCTCATTCTCCTTTGGCCTCATCATCACTGGAATAGTTTCCACTGTTAGCAACCAGTGTATGCATCCGTTGAACTGGAGTGGTGACGACGGGAGCTTGTCGGAAGAACGCCGGCCTTATAGGTTCCATCATCGGTGGTCGATTAACTTCTGGAATCGGAGGGTGAAGTTGATTCAAACTCATCTGCTGTAAGATCTGAAGTGTTTGTTGCTGCATCTGAACCATCTGCACCAACAATTGTTCCATCCTCGATTCTTCGCTAGAACTGCCAGGACCGCCAGTCGTCATGGGAGAAAACTGCTTAAAACTACAAGCTCTGATACCAGTTGATGTAACAGTGGTTTGAATGGATAAGACATAACTACCCTTACTTAAAATACAAAAGCTATAAAGGATAACTTGACTCCTGCTGCATCAGAGGAGGAGCACAGCGGAGAGGCAGAGGCAAGAAGATGACAAAGAAGCCATTTTTGGAATGGATTTGGTTTGCAGGAGGATCAGAGGGAGTTCTAGATGGGTCAATGATAGACAAATGCTTGGAAACTGGGGGAGTTGGAATTTAGAACTGATGTGTTTGAGGCATGGTTGGGCAATGATCTCGGTGAGATAAGATACTTTTTTTTATTACTCCATCGGAGAAGGCTCCCCATCCCTCCCACAAAGATATCCTCTGCAAACGGCGAGCACAAGCGCTCGACGAGGGCGGCGCAGTGGAAAACGATGTGACAACCGGAGAAGGCGGTGGGCAGGGATGGGTAGTTAGTGACATCATCGTAGGCGATCTCGAGTTTGGCGCGGGGGGGGGGGGGGGGGGGGTCGGAGGCCAGTGAGATCATTGGTGGGGCAGACGAAGGCCCTGACAGAGTAGCCGACGACGAGAAGGCCATGGCAAAGCTTGCCAACTTCGAGCTTAGCAACTCCAGCACCACTTTACTTAGTTAGCACCATTTTGGCTAGCCACCAGTTCAGCCTCCACAACAAGGTTCTCCACTGGAGAAGGCTCCGTCCACGGTTGCGTAGGGCCGTGGCTCCTCGTCTGGCGGAGGCGGAAGGGGATGAGGGGAAGTGTCGAAGATATCTTCTATTTAGAAGAAGGAAATGGAAAGGGGTAGGAGTGACAGATAAGAAGGGAAGAAAGGGAAATAGGAAGTCACATGATTAGCCAAAATGTACACAATATTTTGGAACAGTAAAATTTTTTAAATATACATAGTATTTTGGAACGGAGTGAGTATTATACTACATCCTCGGTGTAGTATTACTTGTCTCGATTCAACACATATATACTACTCCGTGAGTCTATAATTTGATGGTTATTAATTTGAGAAAGACAAGACTAATCATGACATCACCTAATTACTATAATAGTAGGCCTAGTGTTAAGTTAATTTACCGATGCAAGTATGCAACGACTTTTTCATTATATTTTCACTTAAGTTTTATTTTTTAATATTGTCTTTAATTATAAATGTATTGACTTTCTTTTCAAATATTTTAACCAATCACTCTGTCTACCAGGAAATATTAATCAAGATATAAAAACTTTAAAACTGAGAAAAATAACATAATCAATTCAATCTAAAAAGAGAGCTATTGGTAAATTTATTTCAAGTAATAAACAAGATAAGAGAAGTAATGAATTTGAAATTAAATACTAATTCAAACAGGATTAGAAGATGATGAAAAAATTGCCATGTGAAGCCATGGATTTATCTGGATTTGTAATACGAGAGAGTTGTGTAGAGACTTTGCTCAATGGTGAGAAGTAGAAGCAGAGACGCCGCGAACAATGCAATCAGTGACCATGGACTTTTAAAGTAAGTCTCCTTGAAGTTGGATCTCCAATCCCGGAATCGCTTCTTCCACTTGCTGGTCTTGGACCAGTAATAATGTTCCAGGTCGATGCGCAACTGGTAGAAGCTTCCCTTTGGTATAAAATTTATGTCGTGCCGGAGCTTCTGTATAAATCTGGCATTGTTTTCATGTTCTCCAAGGGAAGAGACAATAATCCCCTTGGACTTGAGCAGCTTGGCATCGTCGGCGCATTGGACAAGACACGAGATCAAGTCAATGAAGGAGCTCACTTCCTGGCCTGACGCCATGTGAAGCCGCTCGAATGCCGACAGGTTAAGGAGAAGCAGTTCGCTAATGGGAGAAACGTGGATGACAGGGAGGCTGATCACGCCATTAAGCTTATTGAAACTGATGCTTCCAAAGCTGTTGCTTTCCACTTTCTTGAAGATGATCCCTGCCTTTTTCAGCTGAGAGGCCGCCAAGATGGCGGATGGTCGTAGAGAATTCTTGTTGAAAGGATGCAATTGTAGTTTCTCGTGAGGTAAACTTCCGATCTTGATCTTTCTTGTCAAGTCTAGCAAGTGCAGGCTTTGATTGAACCTCGTCACCTCGTTCACTTCACAAAAACAAACCATCAACTTGTTGATGTGAACCGCCTGCATATTTAATACTTATTATAAGATCTAGATATGGAGAATAAAATTGAGTTGCGTAGAGTAATAGCTGATTAATCATCGAGTTACATGGAAGAAAGCAAGATTATAACAGAAAAGAGGATGGGAAGATTATGATTTTGACCGCTTCATCTGTAGTTCCCCTCTCCACGTCCAGTAACCTCTCCAAGGCTAGCATGGGCACCTGATTTTCGACCATCAACAAGTCCGGCCAGAAGTTGTAGATGCTAGTGAACACCCCGTGATTACTAAACACCGGATCATTGGAAGCATACCCAAGACAGATCTTGGATTTGGCACGCAGGACCTCAATAAGGAAGCAGCCGTCAAGGAGCATGAGCTCCGCGAACCGAACTTCATCCGTCCACTCCTTGTCGAGTTTCTCGTAGGAGTCCATCAACTGCTGGGCGACTTCCTTCAGGGGCGCTATGTAGTCTTGGATGTCGGTCTCGGACCTTCTTAGGAAGTGGAAGAGCGCCCTGTACTTGTGTTCTTCCATGGGCAGCAAGTGCGGCTTCCCGTTGTGGTAAGGGCCGATGGAGACGAGCTGGGGGATGTAGGCACGTTCGTTGAGTCTGGCGACTTGGGAAGGAACTCTGTAAATTGAGAGCTTCTCCCATCTCTCTTCGTCGTTGGAGATGTTGCTTCCTACTCGCTCCAGTCTCTTGATGTCTATGTATACACTGTCACTCCTCTCCATGGCTCTTGTCATCTCCTTGAACGATGGAGTAGAGAGAATCAACAGCTTTTCTGTGGCCTAATGGATTAGGGGTTGGGAGCAGGGCGTGAATACTTATATGGAGATATAATGAGTCTGAAAGTTTGTCTTCTGGTTTCTGTATGCATGCTGTTCACACTTCACATCGACAAACTACTGTAACAACGTTCTACAAAAAGAAGTTAAAAAAGAGTTACTCTAACAATGGGGAGGCTGAGATATGCTATTCTATTCCAATGAGAAGCTCTGTTTCATTTGACGCCGTCATGAATGGACTTTGGATGGGGACAGGCAAAGAGTGCCAATTTTCAAAGAGGAAAGAAAGCAAAACGATGAGTTCCCAGCCATCAGCACCTTCCTGTATTCCACTGCATGATGGACTAAAGTTCGTTGCATTTGATTATATGGTGACATTGAAGGAGACTAGCGACCTACCAAGTGTCCTTGGTCAACCAACGGTAGAAGCTGAAAGTATATCATCCCTTAATTCACGAAGTTTTAGATAACTTAATAGTTGTGTAATTTTCTTTTCGATTTACTAATTGTGTCAACTATGCTTCTGACATACAAATAAGTAAAGTTGCACATATGCTAACCAGATATTTACATTTATGCTTCCTATAGAGTAGAAGCCGAAGTGTTTGTTTATGTAGCAAGCATACATAAGCGTATATTAAACATTTTGAGTAGAAGCCCAAGTGTTTGTAGCAAACATACATATGCGTATATTAAACATTTTGATAATGGCAAGAGAGTGCTCAATTTTCCAAATGTTGTTGCACTTTTCGTGGAGAGTCAGTGTGCACTCGTATGTGGCCAGGCGCTTCCTTTGTCCACCACAGATAGAAGATGGATGCAAGTATCAGAAGCGCAGCTGCGCTTCCGATTGCAATCCCAACAATTTCACCTATCCTTCTCTTCTCGTGGTCCGAAGAGCCGGCATTGCCAGAGTCTATAAAAATGGAACAGATTATGGGTCATTGACAAGCTAAAAGAGGAAAAACTGCTTTCATGTTGAAGGATTTTGTAGCATACCACGAGAAATATGTATAGCTGAGACTAATGGCCCATATGTTGATTGTTTCGGAATGCAGCAAGTACCCCTTCCAGCCCAGAAGAAATGAATGTCAACCATTGAGTCAGTTACATTCACCTTGAACGTTTTAATGATGGCTCTCTTAGCAGCCTTTGCTTCCTCTAAAATGTTTAAATCTTGCAAAACTCGCTGACCCTACATGTTATCATAAATTCAGCAATATCAGTGGCTTATGTTTGATACATCCCTAAAAATGAATGTATCACTCTCTAAGTCGTTTGACACCCATCTACCATAATCCTTGTAACCAGTGGAAATGCCATAGCAAACAAAGTTAGCAAAGAGATATGTTTGTCGGTCAATTTGCATAAGATTTGCATGTCAGGCACCCCGGAGATCTTAGATGGGATATATATCATGTTCTGAAAACAGGATCCTAAATTCTCACTTAGAGAAAAGATAACAAGCTTAAGAATGCGATAGATGCAATGTGTACCTGAATATGCACATCAAACAATCGCCTTCCAAGAGCTTTCCATGACTGAGAATCAGCATCGTCCATAACTATCTCTGCAAAATGGAGTTCAACATTGTAT